>CAUYON010030052.1:0-38492 GCA_963573935.1 Arctocebus calabarensis
GAAATTGACCTAGGCATAGGAAATGGGGGTTCCACATTTAGTTCTAAGTGTAAAGTGAAGGAGACACCAAGGCACAGGTGTCTCCTCGGCAGTTGTCCGGCCTTTTTGGCTATTGGAGCCTCTGGTGGGGTTGGGGGTCCCCCTCCTTGTCTGTCATCCAGCCCGCTGGCTCTTCAGCTGGCTGCCGCAGCACTGACACTGCCAAGGAGGAGGCGGCAGGTCCGCCAGCTCCACTGAGCTGGCTAGGGCACCAAATGTCCTGCATCAATTCTCCCTCTCTGAGTAGAAACTCTAACTGCTGTTAGGGAAAAGGGGCGAAGACTCGATGTAACTGCTTCCTTCTGAATCGGACGATGATAGAAGGGGGCAGTTAGGGTTTCTGTGGAGGGAGAGTGATACAGGGGTTCATGGACTGGAGCCATCTTTATTGCGTGTGGCTTGATGATATTTCTGGAAAACATAAATCTGATTAGTATAATCAGTAATAGGCAAAGGTAGAACAGTGTCAGGTCAGAAGCATTTATTCAGTGATGCTAAAAGAAAACCATATTAGGATTTTTCTTGCTGTTTCCTAAATAATAACTTCAAACTTTCTTTTAGCTCACAAGTGTAGGTGGTCTGTGGTTGGCTGTCTTCACTGTCTGCCTCCGTAGAAGATGGAGTGTTCCAGGATTTTACTCGTGAATGATGTATGCAGGAATCGACTCCTGTAACTTTAACAGCTGTAGGAGAAGACAAGATAACAGGAAAGGGGACCTCCCAAGTTGGGGTTAGGGAAGGTGAATTAGAGGGGAGAGTTTTGATCATGGCGAGATCTCCAGGAGGAAAAAGTTCCTGTTCTAGTTAGTATGTCCCTCCCCAAAAGGGGAGCAGGACTTTCAGGGATGATTAGGGAGGCATGAGAGAACGGCAAGTCATCCCAATTGCAGCTTAAATGCTGGGAGAAAAATTTGGTAACTGGCTTTCCAGACACTCCCTGTATAGTTATTGATTTGGGAGATAAAAGACCAGAGTTAGAGAGAAGTACAGAAAAAGTTGCTTCCATGTCAAAAAGAAATTTTATCTCCTGGCGCTCCACTATAAGACAGACCTGGGGCTCTTGAGGGGTGATGACATAAGCTGGAGCCATGAGAATTTGCCCTAGGCACCCTCAGTCCAGTTTGGGCTCCGATGGGGTCACTGTCCCAGGAGGCCTTTGCCTCCGGGGACAGGCCACCCTCCAGTGGTTACCCTTGCATTCCAGTGATTACCCTGGGGCCAGGGTGCTCCAGGGGCCAGTGGTCTCCCTTCCTTTTCTAATGACCAATCTCTACCTGTCCCAGTAAGAACTTGTCCCAGGATATCTGTGTCAACAACTAATAAAAAATTCCTCCTGCTCATTTCTGGACACTACTGTTTAGGAAATTGCTATCTAACACTTTGTCGTTGCACCAAAATCTCTCTAATATTAAAAATGGGATGCCCTGAATCAGATATGTTCATAATGTGCAGTCAAGCACTCCACTGTTGAGCAATAACCTCAGTAATTGGTCTATTATTACACCTTCACATGACCAGCCACACCCGGGCTCCAGCAATGCGCCAGTTGTCCTGAGCCATCATGTTGGCTCTTTATGAAGTTGAGAGGCAAGTTATTGTGGAGACCTCACTGCCTGCCTTCCACCTCCACACAGTTGCTGTGTCTAATCACCCTAATCAAGACATCCAAGACAGCAAGACCCCTATCTTCCCTCAACAGTCCTGGATTCCCACATTGGGTTGCTTAGGACAGAGTGGATCCCTTCCTATTCATTACTCTCCTTCTCATCCCTGGCAGGACCTCCACCCACCATTCATCAGACTTCCTGCCTCCATGGTTGGTGAGAGGTACAGCCTTGGCTGGTCAGTGGTAACCCCTCTTCTGGGACCCAGAGGGGAAGCCCAACTCTGGGCCCTGCCCTAGAACCAAAGGTTTGTCCCAGCCTGAAGTTTGCACCACCACCCCATTGAGGTCCCATGAGGTACCTTTGCCCTGGGGGGAGACCCCATAGAGGCTTATCCTCTGGACACTCCCCTTCCTGGTGACCTCCAAGTGGCCCTCTGCCCTCCCACCCCTGTTTGGGGAAGAGCACCCAAGTTAGTGGGAGGATAGTGGAGATGAAGCTGTTGTGGTTTCTGGTCTCTGGGGGACCTGAGTTATTGTGTGAAAATGAAAGAGACTCCTAGCAATAAAATGACATTTTGTAATAACTAGTGCTCTGGAATTTAAACTGGGTTTAAACTGTGGTTTTCCTATTTACTAACTGTGGGACCCTAAGTCACTCACTGAACCTCACCAAGAGGTGAGATCTTATAAGTGTGGGTAACGAGAGTGCCTGTTCCTAGGGCTGTTGTGATTATTAGATGAGAAAGGACACTGAAAAATGCCAGGAACAAAGCAAACATTCAATACACATTAGCATCAATGGCCAAGACCTGTTGTAAACTCACCATTCATCACAAAGTTCCTTAAGATGGTAAAAAACCATTTACCATCTTTGGTAAGTGTCCAAACTTAGCATAATAGTGTGAGTCAAGGTGTACCCAGGCCTATCAGGGCATGAGTCTTCACGGGCACAACTTTTCCCCATCTGCCCAGCCCACTGGGCAGGGCAAAAGAAATTGAGGTCTCACTATACTACCAAGACTAGACTCTAACTCTCGGGCTCAAGCATTCTCCCACCTCAGCCTCCCCAGCACAGCCCACTGATAGGTGTGCACCACAGCGTCCAGCCCTAGGAAGTAATCTAACAAAGGCTATGACCCAAAATTTGGGTAAGGAGTTTCCATAGCAGTTTGCTTTTTTGTTGTTTTGTTTGAAAGATGTGGTGTCACTCTTCACCCAGCCTAGAGTGCAGTGATGTGATCATAGTCACTGCAGCCTCAAAATCCTGAGCTCAAGACATCCTCCTGCCTCAGCCTAGAGTCATGAGCTGAGACTCTAGGCTTGTGCCACCACATCTAGTCAAAGTTTGATTTTTAAAAGCCATTTCTTTATCCTATTTTCAGTTTCAAATAATTTTATGATTAAATATTCAAATGTTTACATTTTAGATAAGACTGGCTGAATTACACAAGAAAAAGAAAATCTCCACATGGCCTTGAAAATTTTAGTAACACGAGTCTGTCTTTTGTCTGGTTTGCTTAACTTGTCACTGTGGATGGGGCATTTTAGCAAGTCTTTTTTTGTTTGTTGGTTTGTTTGTCTTGTGGGGGTTTTGTGGGAGTTTTTCACTTTTTTGTTTGCATGGCAGACAAATGAATTTTTATGCTGAACAGAGTTACCATATAATTTTGCTCTCAGCTCAAGTGTTTGACCTGTTTGATCTGAAAGCTCAATGTCTACAAACATTTATCTAGTTCTTTTCTTTTTTTTTTTTCTTGAGACAGAATTTCACTCTATCACCCTGGGTAGAGTACCATGGCATCAGCATAGCTCACGGCAACCTCACATCGTCATAGCTCACAGCCCAATCTCTCGGGCTTAAGTGATCCTCTTGCTTCATCCTCTTTAGTAGCTGGCACTATAGGCACCTGCCACAGTGCTTGGCCATTTTTTCTATTTTTAGGAGGGACAGCGTCTTGCTCTTCCTCAGGCTGGTTTCAAACTCCTGAGCTCAAGCAATCCACCCATCTCAGTCTCCCAGGGTGCTAGGATTACAGGTGTGAACCACCCACCCAGCTTCTACTTCTTTTCTTTTAGAATATCAATCCTTTCATTAACTGTTCCATCATTCTAAGCAAAGTTAGTTAGAAAAACTTAAATTTACATTTTCAAAAGGTGTCTAGGTTGTTGGTTGTCCTAGAACTGTTGTCATTGGTAAAGTCATTCAGGAGCCCTTTACGACTCTTTTTAAAAGAAATAACTGAATGTAATGCCACAAGCAGTAAGTCTATCTTCACGCTGTCAGAAGTCAGCAAATTCAAAATAGGCAGGAAAAAAATAAAGATACATAGAGATAACTTAGAAGGCTCTACATGTTAACTCTATAGTTGGTTGAAGTTTTTTTAAGAGAATTCATATAAACAGTTTTTTTGTTTGTTTGTTTTTGTAGAGACAGAGTCTCACTTTATTGCCCTCGGTACAGTGCCGTGGCATCACACAGCTCCCAGCAACCTCCAACTCCTGGGCCCAGGCGATTCCTTGCCTCAGCCTCCTGAGTAGCTGGGACTACAGGCACCTGTCACGACGCCCAGCTATTTTTTGTTGCAGTTTGGCCGGGACCGGGTTCGAACCTGCCACCCTCAGTACATGGGGCTGGCACCCCACCCACTGAGCCACAAGCACCGCCCCAATAAACAGTTTTGAAGGGAAGACGCAAACTCAAAAAGGGGGCAGTTTTCATTTGTATTGTGAAATGTGAAAATAAAACTGTTAACTATTTTAGTTAAAAAAAATAAAATACAAAGAAAAAAAGAGAGTTCAAATAAAGATCATTTATTTGAATTTTCCTTGATACACTGAATTTTCCTTGATATACTGTACCTATCAGCTTAAAAGAGTATATGAGAATGGCCATAATTGTTGGGCATGCCTTTAGAATTTGAGGTTCCCATTCCATTTCTTATTAATCTCTGAAGAACAAAGAAAATCCTATAAATCCTGTCAGGGAATTTCAATAATTCCAACCAATGTTTGAGGTGGTGGTGGTTACCTCAAAGACTTTTAATTAGCCATCTCATGCCCACCATTTAGAATGTTTATTTTTACTCTTGGAAAATGTTCAGAAACTAGCAAAGGGGAGGGGGGGGAAGAGGCAAATCATTTATAGATATGTGTAACCAAGCCAAAATGAAACAAAAAAGAAGAGAGTTCAGACAAATTTTAAGTCAGGCCTACAGACCAAACAAAATATTAAACCAGCAGTGCAGAGCCAAACAAGATGTAAATTCCATAGAAACCAGAGTACTCAAACCAGAAGGACTTTGTCTTTATGAGATAAAGGGTTTGTCAGAAAAGATCAAAAAGTCATTGTTATCCCAGGAGGGATGAAAGGTCCTTTATTAAGGTGGCCTTATAACCAAATCAGATCCTAAATAAAATCAAAAAGAATCTATGAAAGAAGGACTCCAAGGCTCAGACAATTACTGAGCTCCTACTGTGTTTCAATCTGTGCCATGTTCTGGGAACACCTAGTTGATGAAGACTTCATCTTGGCACCCAAGGAGGTCATGGTCCAGAGAAAAGTCCCAAAGCACTTGTATCCACCAAGGGGCAACCTTATCATCGTTCTAGTCTCAATCCTCCAGGAAAGGTCTCTGCTCACACGGTCAAGGGCTCTTTTGGGCTTAAGCCTTATGTGCAGGCCAACAAAGAAACATTACTTTCTTGTTGATGTCTTTGTCCTCAGCATGGAGGAAGGAAAAAGGAATGAGAAGGTTGCAAGTGCTGTGGAATGAGACCGCCAGGTGAAGGAGATGGTTAAGAAGATTCAATGCTCAGCCCAGCTCTGCTCACTGCTTCTCTACTGCAATAATCTAACCTTGTCCTCCTTCCTGCCTTGTCCTCCTCTAGCCCAAACACTGCTGGGCCAAACAAGGTTTTATTTTGTTTGAAGTTTCAATCTGATCACATCACTCCCTCTGGTGGACATCTGTTGATTCTGTTTACCCAGCATCCATTTCTCCAGCTCCTTAATACTCTTTTATTATTTCTCTTTTCTCACTATGCTTTTCCCTTCTAATACTATCTCCCAAAAGATGAACTCCAAAGATTCTAGGAGTAAAGAAAACAAGGGGGCACCCAGATTTGAACTGGGGACCTCTTGATCTGCAGTCAAATGCTCTGCCACTGAGCTATACCCCCTGCTGGAGTTTTCTTTCTTACTAATGGTATTTCACCTTTAGAACCATGTTGTAATACATGATAAATGGAAGAGAACAAATTTCAACTGATAGGAAATAAAAGAAGGAATGTATTAAGTCACCACAGTGTAAATAGAGAAGAAATTGACTTCCAGGAGCTCAAATACTATCAGGACTCTCTCCCTCCAGCTTTCTTCTTTGGTTTCTTCTCTTAAATCAGCATTAGTATCTCAGACCCGTCTCCCCTTGCAGCTGACATGCTTGCTCCAACAGGTGTAGGCTCACATCTCCACATTTTGGTTGCCAGAGAGAAGTCTGAAAAATCCCAGGGAAGGGTTCTAGCTAGTTTGGCTTATGCCTATCCATGACCAACCACTGTGACCAGGGATTAGGATATATGAGTGGTACAACTGTTTCTGAAGTAAGGTCTGGTAAGAATATATCTGCTTCCACTTAGAATCTATGTCTATAGCAGCGGTTCTCAATCTGTGGGCCATGACCCACAGGAACTGTATTAAAGGGTTGCGGCATTAAGAAGGTGGAGAACCACTGATCTACAACATGGGAAGAAAGGTGGTTCTCTAGAAGAAGTCAGGGGTGGCCAAGACATGGCCATGGGGACCACCACTACAGCTCTCGGGTCTTCTTGGCTGAGTTTACCTTATTAAGGGAGACCAGCAACCTAGAGTTTTTGCTGTACAGAGCCACCAAAAGCCACACGCAGCACATTCCTTAATAATTATCAAACAAGCCGGGCATAGTGGCTCAGACCTCTAATCCTGGCACTCCAGCCAGGGTGGGAAGATTGCTTAAGCTTACAGGAGTTCAAGACCAGCCAGAGCAGGAGAGAGACCCTGTCTCTACTAAAAATAGAAAAACTAGCCAAGCACTGTGGCAGGTGCCTATAGTCCCAACTACTCAGGAAGCTGAGGCAGGAGGATCACTTGAACCCAAGAGTTTAAGGTTACTGTGAGCTAGGATGATGCCGTGGCGCTCTATCCAGGGTGACAGAATGAGACTCTGCCTCAAAAAAAAACAAACAAATTTATCATACTGTGTCCCTGACTAACAACTGCACAGTTCCTGTCCTCGGCATAGTGGAAATACGTGACATGGCAACACAGGGTAATAATGACTTTGGGGACACAGAATTGAGAATGACTGAGACCAAAGTAATGTCATGTTCCCTGTTTGAACTGAGGCTTGCATTGTGAGGAGCTTACTTAATAAACAAGGGAGATGGGAAGGAATTCCACGTAAAAGTGGCAGCAAGAGCTAAAGTCACATGTGGTCTTGACCAGAAGGTTTGAGGATGGCTGTTATGCACAGTGTTGGGGAAAGGTTGAGGCCCTGGGGCTGTCTGAAGTGTAGCAGGACCCCCCTGCAGAACAATAAACAACTTGAGCTCTGACTGTGACTCCACAGGAGAAAAGGGACAATCACCTGCCAATGTGTTGGGGCTGTAGCATAGGGTGCTGGATTATAGGTCAAGAAGTTGGGGTTTTGCCCAGATGCCTTTTTCAGACACAAATGTCCTCCTATTTCATTCACATGACAACCCACCTAGGACATCAACTCTGGCACTCAAAGCTGGGCCACCGTCACTGTGTGTGTTCACCAAGAAGCAAGGTCCCTGCTGAGGGTTGAATTATGCTGCCTAACAAGGTACGTTGAAGCCCCAAACTCTGGTACCAGTGAACATAACCTTATTTAGAAACAGGATCAACTCAAGTGAGGCCATTAGGGTGGAGGACACCAATATGACTGGTGTCCTCATATTAAGAGCACACATGCGCACACACAGAATGACACGTGAAGACGAAGGTGGAGATTAAGAGAACTGACAACAAGCCAAGAGCACCACAGATTGAAGCTACCACCAAAGCTAAGAAAAGGTGAGGAAGATTCAAGCCAAAATCTCAGAGGAAACAGGTTCTACTGGCCTTTGGCTTCTGAGTTCTTGCCTCCAGAACACTGAGAGAATAAACTTCTGTTGTTTTAATACCAGTTTGTGGTACTCTGTATAGCAACCCTAGGAAACTGATAGTGTCCCCATGCAAGGGGTCCCTTATGCCCAGTGTCCAGGACAGAGGGAACAGAGATGTGGCCCTTCTGAGTACCTCCAGCAAGCTAAGGACCAGAGTCTCCAGCTTTGCTCACCTGCTCAGATGTGGGGTCCTTAGGTTGCTGGGACTGTAGCCTCTCTGGCCAGAAATAGAACTTTGCTCCTCAAGAAAAGGGAAGGGCTGAGTAAAAGGGAAGGAAATATTTATATCAGGAGAAAATAAGTGGCCTCCACAGCATGTGTGCGGGAAGCAGAGGATGGCCCAGGCCCGGAGGTCAGAGTGCCCAGGAAGGACCCACACAAAATTCGGCTCCTTACGTGGCTCCAGGTGGTGGCCCAGCCCTCTTAGGCCCTGCTCACATGATGACCCAGCTGGAGCTGTGTGGCCCCATCCTCTAGGACCAGTCAAGCCCTCTTCTCTCTTTGACCTGTCTAGGCCTCTGCTTCGTCATCTGATAAGCGAGAATAATAAAAGGCATTACAATTGTGATGATGAGAAACTTCAGACCAGGCATCAGCAAACCACTGCCACCGGGGACACCCTCCTGGGCTAAGAATGGATTTCATAATTCTCCATGGCTGGGGGAGAAAAAGAAGATAAATGAGACAATTGTTGAGTGCTCCATAAATATTAGCTGTAGTTTAGAAAAATATTTTGTGGCACATGAAAATTATATGAAATTCTGCTTTCAGTGCCCGTTTCAGCCACTCTGGTTTGTTTATTTATAATCTACAGCTGCTTTCCTGTTACAAGGGCAGAGTTGAGTAGTTGCAACAGACTGGCCTATAAAATAACAAATATGTACAATCTGGCCCTTTTTTTTTTTTTAAAGTGTTCAGAGGGTGGGCTTGATGGCTCAGGCTTGTTAGGGGGGGCCAAGGCAGGAGGATCACTTGAGGCCAGGAGTTGGCTACCAGTGTGAGCAACATGGCAAGACCCCATATTTACAAAACAGAAAACATGAGCCAGCCGTGGTGGCACATGCCTATAAGCCCAGCTACTCAATAGACTGAGGCAGAAGGGTCATTTCAGCTAAGGAGTTTGAGGTTCCAGTGAGCTATGATAACACCACTACACTCTAGTCTGGGCAACAGATCAAGATCCAGGTCAAATTCAACAACAGTCTGGGATCTGAATTATTGGCAGTGCATCTTGATATGACCCAGTGGTGTTCTTGGTTCACTTTTACATTTCTAGGACATTTGTCTAAAAATGATCTTTTGATCTGACATTGTCAAGAATAGTGCTCATAAGTACTTACAAGGTCTGACAAGTTCATGAACTTGCCACCGTGTGCTTACGTTGACAGTGTTGTACAAACAGCTCAGTAAGGTTTCATAACCTTGGCGTATCATTGTTTCATGGCTGTGTTCATGTCAATATATGATGGTATCTTGCTGAGTAGAGTTTATTAACGATGTATGTTTTTGTGTGATGTTACAAGAATGTCAGAGCTTGAATTAGAGCAATGAACAAACACTAAATGTCTATCAGACTTGGCAAGAGTGGAAGTTAAATAAGGGACATGCTAGTCCAAGTTTATGGGGATAATGTAATGAAGAAAATGGCAGTGTACAAATGGATTAAATGTTTTTCAGAGGGGAAAGAAAGCATCATGATGAACAGAGGTGAGGGTGGCTGATAACAAGAACTGATGAAAACATTTCAAAAGTTTGTCAAATTGGCACTTTCCCCACACCACACTGTCTGTTCTCAGACATGCTCCTTCCTTCCTTCCTTCCTTCCTTCTTTTCTTCCTTCTTTCACCCAACACTTGCTTGTTGAACACCTATCATAGCTATCACAACTATAGTCAACTCACAGACAAAATCCCTAGTTCTCAGACCCTAACAAAAAAAAATAAAATAAAATAAATAAAAAAAAAGTTTGTCAAATTGTGCATTGAAATCATCAGCTGACCATGAAGCGGAGCAGACCAAGTAAACATCAATAGAAAAACAGGAAAACCTTAAGTGAAAATCTTGGCATGAGAAAGGCATGTGCATTGTACCAGCTCACACGGCACTGTTACAGAGCTTTTACCCTATAAACAAATAACTGTACTGAACCCTCCCTACTCAGCTGATCTGGTCCCCAGTTACTCTCTTTTTTCACCAGAAGGTAAACAAAATATTGAAAGACATTTTGATGACATTCAGGATACTTTGGAGGGTGGACTAGGCACAGGTGTCTGTGCATAGCTTCCCAAGGGGAGGACTTGGAAGGTGACTGTAATGTATTCAGCAATGAGCCATGTAGCAGTTTTTCTAGGATGAGTTTGCAAACTTGTCAGACCTCATATTGGCGAACTTGTCAGCCACTTAGCTAGTTATCATTTCTTTTTTTTTTTTTTTTTTGAGACCCAGCCTCAAGCTGTCACCCTGGATAGAGTGCTGTCGCATCATAACTCACAGCAACCTCCAATTCCTGGGCTCAAGCAAGTCTCCTGCCTCCACCTCCCAAGTAGCTGGGACTACAGGCGCCCACCACAAAGCTTGGCCATTTTTTTTTTTTTTTTTTGGTTGCAGCCATCATTGTTGTTTGGCGGGCCTGGGCTGGACTCAAACCCACCAGCTCAGGTGTACATGGCTGGCACCTTAGCCCGCTGAGCCATAGGCGCCGAGCCCTAGTTATTATTTCTTAAAAGGAAACCTACCACACGTGTATTTTTCCCAATCTGGTGGCACATCTACAGTTGGGATGCCCTTAACAGCTTGCATCTGGAATGGTCATAGTGAAATGGACACATTTTTCCCTTGCTTAGTAAAACAGAAAATAAAGGTATCTTACAATTGTTGGATTGTCCTAAGGGCTCAATGAAATACAGTAAATGTTTAACTATCATTCAAGGTAGGAACTGGTAAATAAGTGTTAAGCATCTTTATTCATTCATTCCACAGAGTGCCCTCAATGTGCTGGGCACAGGGCTGGACACTCAGGCCATACCCTCCAGGCACTGCTAGGCCCTCCATGCCCACTGGGGCTCTGCCTTTCTTTAGGACCCTGCCTAGACTTCTGTCCATAAACACTTTTTTAAGAACTTCAAAACTGAAGCACAACTGAAAATAACTGCAATTCACCACCGATCACTGGAGTTACTGCATCACAAACAAGAATAATCACAGAGTAAGAAGAGGGAGAGGGGAGATGTACATTTGCTCATAAATATTTCTTTATTTATAGAGATTGTGATTATGGCAAATCACAGCACTTCCATTAAAAACCTACTCAAGGGGCAATGCCTGTGGGTCAGTGGGTAGGGCACCGACCCCATATACCAAGGCTGGCGGGTTCAATACCGGCCCTGGCTAAACGTCAACAAAAAATAGCTGGGCATTATGGCAGGGGCATGTGGTCCCAGCTACTCAGGAGGCTGAGGCAAGAGAATCACCTAAGCCCAGGAGTTGGAGGTTGCTGCGAGCTGTAACCTCCCAGCACTCTACTGAGGGTGATAAAGTAAGACTCTGTCTCTAAAAAACTTAACTCAAGGCTCAGCACCCATATCTCAGTGGCTAGGGCACCGCCCACATACAGAGGGGCTGGCAGATTCAAACCCAGCCCAGGCCTGCCAAACAACAATAACTACAACAACAAAAAAATAGCCAGGCGTTATGATGGGCGCCTGTTGTCCCAGCTACTTGGGAGGCTGAGGAAAGAGGATCACTTAAGCCCAAGAGTTTGAGGTTGCTGTGAGCTGTGATGCAACAGCACTCTACCAAGGGTGACATAGTGAGACTCTCTGACTCAAAAAAAAAAAACCTACTCAAGACACAAAAGCCGGAGGCAGCCCCAGGGCCACCTCGCCAGCCCCAAGCACAGCTCTCCAGGGTTTACCAACATCTGCTCATGTGCCCCAGTGAGGAAGATGATAAGGGCAGCACAAGCTTCTCCCAAATGGGTCCTTAGAAACACCAACGTATATGCTTCAAGCACTCAGGGTCAGGGGCATTCAGGAAAGTCAGGGTCACAGCTGAATCTCCAGTCGCTGAGGAGGAATTCAACTTAGCAAAATGGCTGAGCCCCAGACTCCTACAAGGGCCTACCTGGAAAGCCTAAGTTACTGGCCTAAATTGCCCACATACTAGCAGAGGCCACCCGTGTCTTGCCAGGACTCTTCAGTTGCTGGCAGCCATGTCCAGGTTTCTTTCCTCCTTCCACTCAACTTGTAGGTGCTTCTGCAACACTTCCCAGAGCCTGTGCCACCTACAGGTGTCTCTGTGGACTCTCTTGCCACCACTGACGGTGGGCAGCCCTTGCAGTCCCACAGCTAGGGACCAAGACTTGGTTTTCTTTGCACCCCTGGTGGATGGCACAGGTTGGATCTTCAGAAAGGCCCCTTTGCCTGCCTATTCCAAAAATGGCTTGAAGACAAATCTTACACCACTGGACAGTGCCTGCTAAGGGCCAAGATGACTGATCAGGAACACAGGGCTCTTCTGGGACAGTGTGGCCCACAAAGCTGTCTTTTCCAGGTAATGCGGGTGGGAGAGTAAAAGTTAGGGCAATGTTCTGTGAATCTTGTGACAGCTCACCAAAGGTCTTAGATTCATACCTGAGGGACATTTGGGCTTGGCCTACTAAACAAGAGGCAGGATCTGGCCTGGACTCCTTCCGGGGACTCCCAGCACCACTGCCCACCTGGGGAAGTGCTTTAGAATCTGCACAGTTAGAATTGGGGAAGCCAAGAAGTATGGTTCGGGCTAAGCAAGGGCTGACTCCTTGGGGGAAAGCACTGAGAATCACCATCTCCCACCCAGGAAGTCTCCAAATGTCAGTTCCCTAATGGAACAAGGGACAGCCAGCCACTCCCTCCCACCCAGACCCACGCCCTGGCGATCCCCACCAGTGGGCACCCTGGGCTCCACCTCCCTGTATGCAAGAACCCATGGGCATTCTACCCACCTCCCTGGGAGGACAGTTCTTCTTGGGATGCCCAGAGGACAGCACAGGGTACTCTGACCTGGCCAAGGAGTGCCCCTAAGGAGAGGCTGCTTGGATTCAAGGTGCACCATTCATCCCTGCTCTCTCAGTGGCCCCTTAGGGAACTCTTTGGGCTACCCAGCATTCTCCATCTTCACACGAGAGAGAGAAGTGTGCAGGGATTCCCCCCTCCAGAGCGGGGAATGTGTCATTCTCCAACATGACCACTCAGCTGCCTGTCCCCAGGGCTTTCCCTGAGATCCCACTCTGTCCCAGCAGTCTCAAATCCGGGCACAGCAGAAGGGTCACTGGGGGGCCTTCCCCACTCTGGAGGAGGTGCACAGGTGGCTCACCAGTCAGGCAGCGCATCTCACACACGACACAAGACAGAGAGGCCTGACTGGCATGGCTGCCCTGGTGGTACACTGGCCAGGACGGACAAGTGAAGCTCTTGCCACACTGGCCACAGGGAGCTTCTCTTGCGAGTGGCTGCAAGAAGCTGGGTCTCTGCAAGAAGCGCTTGTCCCACTGTGCACACTGGAAGACACGCTCACCCGAGTGCACTCTCTGGTGCACAGTCAGGTTGGCCAGGCACATGAAGCGCTTGTCACACTGCAAGCACTGGAAGGGTCTCTCGCCCGTGTGCGTGCGCCGGTGCTCCAGCAGAGTGGACTGGCGGCTGGAGCGCTTCGCGCACTTGGTACACTCGTAGGGCCTCTCGCTGGTGTACGTGCGGAAGTGGGTGGTGAGTGTCAACTGGTGCACAAAACTCTTGCCACACTGGATACAGGTGAAGGCGCGCTCAGGAGCGTGCACAGGACGGTGGTTGGTGAGGGTGGTCTGCTGTGTGAAGCTTTGGGGACACAGTCCTCCTTCTAGTCAGAGCTCTGACTGTACTTGGCACACGGTGGGCACTGCCCCATGCCCGAAGCAGTTGGTACGGCCAGATTCTGGGGTCCTGGAGGGACAGAAGCCACTTCGCTATCTCTGGGGTCGGGAGGCAGAGCCTCACAGGTGGCCCCCTCCAACCCTCCTTGGCAGGTGCCGCTTCAGCTGCCCAGGTGGGCTCCCCAGCCTCCTCCTCTCTTTGCTGACCAGCCAGGACTCTGCTGAGAAGGGACACAGAGGGGCACAGCAGGTGAGTGCTGCCACAGGTATTGAGCGAGGCCACCCCAACCCTTTGCTGTGCTGGTATCTGAAGCCGGAGGCTCAGTGTGACCCTGTCACTAAAGATCCTCGTGCTGGGTCGGCCTACTTGATCTCCTGTGCCTTCTGCCAGGGTTCTGCCCTGTGCTGTTTTCCCTAATGCCACCCAAGCACCCTGTGGATCCCACCCCTGCACCTCTGTGCTTTCTACCCAGAATGCCTCCGGCCTCCTCCCTGCCCGTCACCCAGCCCCTTCCAGGTCCACCTCTCTCCTGGAGCCTGCCAAACCGGAACGCACCTTCAGCGTAACTACAGAGTGCTGTCAGCTGCACCGTCATGATAAACATGTGATTTTTCTCAGGATACTGGCCATGATTTCCATCAACTTTTCAAAGAGGTCTAGACACTGTTGTTTCCTCTTCTTATTTTACTTTACACTGTTTATATCCATGCTAGTCTCCTCCCTCCTGACTGCAAGATGCTCCAGGGGAGGACACGGCTTTACACATTGCTGAGTCCCTGCCCAGCACTGCACTGTCTACAGACAAGGTCATAAAATGAAGTTGAGACAGTTTCATGAAAAAAAAATAATTTCATGGAACTATATGGGAGGACACAGCACAGCAAACGTGGAAGACCACAAGTTAGAAAAACAACATAGGTGGCCTGCTTGCTATTCCCCCTCAGGAGCCTTGTGCAAGAGGCTCCCCAGGTGTCCCAAGGCCCAGGCATGCACCTGTAGCCCTGCCACGGAGACCTACCTGGGCACGGGAGCACCAGGGTGCTCTCCTGTGAGCCCTGCTGGTTCATCCCACACACCTCTTCCTCTTGCTTCATCCATGTTCAAACTCCTGGAGGAGATGCCAGTTGGACTGTTCCTAGGGGGAGAGGAAGCCCTGAGAATATCAGATATCATGGGCTCCTTTCTCTCCCACCCCACAGTGGACTCCCTACAGTTATAGGCCCAGCAAAGGCAGAGCAGATGCTGGGGGCTGCTGAGACACCGATGTCTCATATGGTGGGAGTCACGCTGGGGACTGTGTGGCTGCAAGCCGTGATGGGGACAGTCAGCATCGTCCAGAATCCTCTGCCCTCCTTCAGTGGTAACAGGGCACTTCGTGCCTCGCCAGGCACATGGCCACCTAGAACACAGACCATGTTTTTGGGCCTCCCAGCAAGCAGATGTGCCATGTGGCCAGTCTGCCTAACAGGAAGTAAGGGGCACTGCCTCCTCTAGCCATGTTACATTTGACAATTTATTCAGCCTCTCTGCACTTCAGTTTCCTCATCTATGTCATGAGGAAATAAAAGGTTGCAATTGGCATAAATGAGTTGATATTTATGAAGTGCATAATAATTATGAAATGTGCATTCATCAAACAAGAAGTAAATGTGTTGTCCTTAGAAGGAAAGGGCACCCCCCTTTCCCTTCCTACTTCCTTTTTTTTTTTTTTTTGCAGTTTTTGGCCAGGGCTGGGTTTGAACCCGCCACCTAGGGCATAGGGGGCCGGAGCCTTACTCCCTGAACCACAGGCACTGCCCCCCTACTTCCTTCTTAATAGTTATGATGACAAGGTCATGCCCTAAAAAGGGTAGAACAAAAAGGAGGAGTCTGACTCTGTGAGTGTCAAACAAGTCCTGTTGGGAGAGAGAAACCAACCACTGCCTTGTTTAAGCTACTGTTCTGTTGCTTTGTTTTTTTTCCAGTCTGTTACAGCAGCCAAACACGTATCTATGGTGCCTGTGGGTAGGCCTCCTTCAAGAGGAAAGTGATGTCAATCTGTGCCCATCATCCCTAATGCCCATTTTAAGAGCAGGGAATAATACCTTCTCCAGACTTGGATAGGCACAATTTTTGTTCAAGAAATGAATGAATGAAAAACACTCCAAATCACCAAAACCTCGCAGATATTCATACTGCTCAGCACTGCCTGGTTTCTGCCCAGGAGGTCAGAAGTAGCGCTCGGTCCTTTCCATTGTACACGAGGCATTGCTGACACAGTAGCATGAGAAGATGGCAGTCCAGCCACATGTGCCTGGCTGCCACACACCAGGCTAGCTCCACGATGGCCCAGGGCCCTGGAAGCCAAGTTCTTACCATGTGGTCAGCCCAGAGGGGGCTTCAGAGGGGAAGTCACTCAAAATGTACCAACACGAAAAGATCCGTAAGACAGAGTTGAGGGAAAAGAGAGAGCTGCAGAAGGCACAAAGTGTTGAACCCTGTATTTCTCTACAGTGCACACATGCACATAATACATAAGAAAAAAGCCTGCAATGTTATGAAGAAAAATGATAACAGTGCTCCCCTGGGGAGAGGAGCAGGCCAGGAGAGAGAACCTTTAGCCTTATCCATGACCTCAGCACTGCCTAGTGAGAGTATGTTCCCGTAAGAATATATTTGCATAATCAAAACACAGATACTACTAGCAAAGGCCAGAGGCTGCTCAGTCCCTGTTCAGAGACCACAGACCCCTGGTTCTCAAACTGAGACCACACCAGAATCCCCTGAGGAGCGTGCTGAAAGTATCCCGCCCAGACCCGCTGGGTGAGGATCCCATTTCCTTCCTAGAACTCTGGCAGAGGAGCGGCCAGCAGATGAAGTGGTCTTGTGCCCATATTGGGGTCTGCAGGTTTGCAGCGGAGGGTGTAGAAGCAGTCCCCGAGTGAGGCCTAGTCCTTCACAAAGTTCCATCTGATGAATCTGGACAGAGAACATGGGAGGAAGTGCCACAACAATAAGGACTACCCACCCCTAGAGCAAACCCTCCTCATCCCTCCACATGCCAGGCTTGCTCACACCAGATTCAGGAGCCACCCCCCATGCTCTGCACCCACCAGGGAGCTGCTACAGCCCTGGGGACTAGAGCACTGGCCACAATTTCTGAGCCGGCCCCAGTTCTGCTCATACATGCTGAAGGGGCCTCAGCTCTCCTACCTGAGCCACAGGGGAAGAAGCCTTGCTCAGGCCCCTGCAGTAACAGCACTCAGGGGTACCACAGAGCCCGCCCCTCTTGCTCCCCAGAAGGCTCAGCACACCGCTCCGGCTGCCACCTCCATCCTGCCTTGCACAGCTCCTCAACTTACTGCCCCTGCTCTCTCTGTGCTGCCCCCACCCCCTACCTGAAAATACCTCAGTCCTACCTGCCAGACACTCAATACCCTTGTGATCACCTACCTTCTTCCCTGCTCTGGGCTTGCTGTGATTTAACATGCCTACTCAGAGAGCTTGTTTCAAATGGGAGCCTCTGAAATAAAATGTAAGGATCTGGAAAGCAAGGAGTGGGGTCATGGCACGATCCGTTTGGTCTGAGCAAATGGGGATCCAGGATTCCTGTCCCTTGCTTCAGTAAGAGCAGTCCCACTGTCCCCTCTGTTATATGCTTCCAGTTGTCATTTAAATAAAGGGTGTTCACCTTAAAAAAGAAAAAAGCTTTGAAAATCGCACTCTGATTCAATGTTGTTTACTTGAGAGATAAAAGAAAACCAAGCTTCTTGGCTTGGCTCCTGTGGCTCAACAGGCTAAGGCTCCAGCCACGTACACCTGACCTGGCAGGTTCGAATCCAGCCTGGGCCCGCCAAACAACAATGATGGCTGCAACCAAAAAAAAAAAAATGGCTGGGCATTGTGGCGGGCACCTGTAGTCCCAGCTACTTGGGAGGCAGAGACAGGAGACTCACTTGAGGCCAGGAATTAGAGGTTGCTGTGAGCTGTGATGCCACAGCACTGACAGCTTGAGGCTCTGTCTCAAAAAA
Organism: Arctocebus calabarensis; assembly: GCA_963573935.1. Taxonomy (NCBI): domain Eukaryota; kingdom Metazoa; phylum Chordata; class Mammalia; order Primates; family Lorisidae; genus Arctocebus; species Arctocebus calabarensis. The sequence goes on from CAUYON010030052.1 coordinate 17,709, forward strand.
AAAAAAACCAAGTTTCTATTCTGTTTCTGTTCACCTACTATCCATTGTTCGCCATCCTAGTACCTGCAGGCGATGTGCGGGGACTGGGGCAAGGGTATTACAGCAAGACACAGTCCCTCCCATCGAGGACAGGGAAGCCCAGAGGGGAACAGGAACTGGACTGCAGAGCGAGGAGGCCCTGAGCATGCAAGTGCAGGGAAGCAGGGACGGTGTGTGGAGGAGGCTGGCCTCCAGCCCACCCTGTCTCTCAGGATTCCGAATGCCTCTGACAGCCTTTCTCAATCCCAGGTTCCTTAGTATCTGCACTGCCCTCTGCCCTTGCCCTCAAGTCCCAGAATAGTCTCAGGCCATAATAATGGCTCCCAAGGGACATGGATGATGGGAATCGGCCTGAGCATCTCCTTGGCATCCGAACAGCTGGGTCTGGCCCGACATCAGCTGTGATGCCAATAACTTACTTCCTCACCGCTGCCTCCTTCTCCAAGCAGGGATTCCTGATACCGGATGTCAGGTGAGGGTGGGGAGGCCCCAGCCCGTCCCTACTCTGAGGGACTCACCAGTGCCTGCGCCCTGAGCCCGTTCTGTGCTAGACAGGCCGTGGCTGCCTGCCTTGTCTCCCCTCTCCACTGTGGTCAAGAGTTCTGGCTTGGTGGCAGCACAGCCTGCAAGGAGAAGAGGGTAATGACAGGCCCAGAAGAGAGAATGTCCTGACAGGCTTGGACCAGGACACTCCCTCCTCAAGGTATTTGTAAGGGTCCCTGAGTGTAGGGTGGAACAAGGCTGCTCAGTCCTCTTAAGCCAGAGAGTGACAAGGCCAGGAGAAAAGGAGCACATCCCACTGCACAGATAGGAACCCAGTCACCCAGTCCTGCCACCTCATGGGGATGGGGAAACTGAGGCCCAAGAGGAGGAGTTAATTACACATGGCAGTTAGCTCTCAGGCATCCTGCTGCCCTTCCTTCTGCATGCTAACCCTTGACCCCCTAAGGCCAGGCAGCCTCCTTCACCTGGAGCATACTGGTACCCTCTTCTAGAAGAGAAACATTTGGGGCCAAGGAAAGGGAAGCAAGACACCTTATTCTAGGGCTCAGCCTCCAACAAGGGGAGAATGGACAAAATGCCAACTTTCACCTGCCCAAAGCAAGGTGAGAACTCAGGTGTGCAACAAGGGAACACAGGAGGGGGGTAGCTATAAAAATCCAGTTCTAATCAGATCTTACACAAGCAGCACACACCCCTGCCGGGAGAACCTAACATTCCAGGGCTGGTCCCCATTTTCTAGACTCAGGGCACCCTTAAAAGCAGCCTACAATCAATCAGAAGTTTCTCAAGAACTCACAGTATATAGAGTATAGCTCAGAGTTCAAATAAAAGGTAGGGGAGCCCTATTCCCCAAAAAGAAACAGAGTGGCAAGGGAGAGCTGCCTCTGACACCATGTGAAGGGCAGGACTGAGAAGCAGATTCCATTTGTATTCGTGGACAAGTTATTTAACCTATGCTTCCCTTCATAATCCTAAAGTGATTAAGGATACCTTCCACCGGCCTGAAGACAGAGGCCTGATTAAATCATCTCCACATGCTTCCCACTCTCACATCCAAGTCTCATTTGGTTGAACAAAGGAATAAAACCAAGGCTTAGGGCCAGCCTCTTACCCAAGAAGCCCAGGCCTCGCAGCTTCCCCTTCATGAAGTCCATACTGAGGCTCCCTCTACCAGCCCTCCAGGCCACCCCCCTGCTGCTCTGAAAAATACATGGCTGCATCTCCGGGAGTCACCTGCAAGTACAGGTCACCCAGGCCCAAAGTGAGTGATAGCCATTTTAGAGAACAGCCCAATCCAGTTCCAGTCTCTCCTCTCCCCTCCTCCAACCCCAAGGCATTGCTAGCCCAACCACTGTGCAGACGAAAACTCATTCCCTGTGCAGATGCACTCATCCCACCACATTTCCATCAGCTAAAGGGATTCAGGGTCAGGGCTCCTGAGTTCTCTTCCCCTCTCTACAGCACATCTACTTTCTGATCCAAGTGTGGGCTTCATGGCAGGGCAGGGTTTTCCCCTACTTGAGCCAGTCCTTACTGTCAGAGATCATTCCGGAATAAGAAGTATCCCTCCCAACAAACCCCATTCCACCCGCCAAACCAGACATCTTCCCTGCATCACAGTTTTCTTCTGACGTATTTCAAGTCCTTTGAAAGTCAAATGGTGGCTGGCATTAGGGACCCAGAGGTTGGGCTTCAGCAGCTGAGGGGCTCTCTCCACCATGTGGGTGCTCTCCACCCATACACAGTTCCTGTACCTCAGAGGCCTCCCCCTTGCTGTCCAGGGGCAGCCGCAGGACCCAGAAGTTCCTGTTGCACAGCAGGTTCTCCACCTTCTCTAGCCGCCTTTGCCGCAGCCCATACTCCTGCAGCAAGGTACCCAGTACGGCCCACTTGCTCTCCATGGCCGTCTTCTCGCAGTCAGCCAGCTTCTTAGCTGTCCCTGTGCACCCCTCCAGACTCTGGATCTGGGTGGTCTGAGATTCCATCTTCTTCTCCATGCCCTGAAGAGTAGCCAAGACAGCCAGGAGGGAGATCCCAGCAGACTGGATCTGGGCCTCTCCCTGAAGATCAGTCCTCATACACTAGTCCTGCAACTAAAGGAGGTGGATCAGCCACCAGAAGAAGACCCAAAGCCATTCCCAGCTTCAGAAAGGTCTGGGTCCTGTGAGATGGGGAGAAACTTCTTCCAGGTGCCAGTCAGACCCCCAGACAGATCCCACCCAAAAGATGGTCAAAGGCAGCAGACACTGGATCCCACCAAACCCCCAAGAGGAGAATCCTGAACCAAGATCTGAGGGGCAACAGAAAAGGAAATAACAAACGTTCCCATCATAGACACAGAGTGAAAGGGGGTAGAATTCCAGCTTTACTACCTACTTACTTATCCAGTTACTAAACCAACCTGGGACCACAGTCCAGCAGAAGAAGCCAGGAAATGGTGAGAAACCCAAAGCCAGAACACATGCCAGGGGCCCCAGGGGCCCAAGCCTCGGCACACCCAGGTGACAATCTCAGCCCTTACCTTCTTGCAGTGGTGTCCAACTTTTTTTTTAGTTGTTTTTTATTTAATCATAACTTTGTACATTGATTCATTTATGGGGTTCAGGGTACTACTTCAATATACAATGTGAAATGCTTACATTGAACTAAGTAACACATCCATCACAATTATACTCATTTCTTAATAGTTTTGAAATGTACTACTGTATCATGCACATTAGAAGAGGTTCCCCCTAATATCCTCCCTCCTCCCATATCCCCCCTTCCCTCTCTTCTCTCTCCTCTTCCCTTCTACTTTCTGGACTATAGTTATGTTTTGCCACTTGTATGAGTATGTAGGTGGTTATATATTGATTTCATCAACTTTTTTTTTTCTCTGCCTCACAGTGGAAAAAGAGAGATACCTTGGGCCACATGTTAAATACACAAATACTAACAAAAACTGATCATCAAAAAACAGGTCTGTGCATACTTTTTGTGATATCTGACACCACAGGTAAGCAAAAAACATCCTCACAAATCGGCATGGGCCTTGGCTAGAGGCCAGGCTCAGGAATGGAGAGATCGTACTGTGAGGGAAGGAAAGGAAGACAGAGGCATCTAGTGACTAGTGCCTAGTATGTGGGGCACTTTCCCGAGTACTTTTTTCAGGGAGGTCTTGGGGACATTCCATTATATAAAGTCTAACCCCAAGTGGGCTCAAAGGGGAGGGGACCTTACTGTTCTGGCCTTGGTGATCTCTAAGACGCTTCTACTCCAACAGCTACTGGTGTGTGACTTCCTGCCCTGCCAGAGATACCAGGTCCCTGTGCCCCAGGTGCCTTGTCGACCAGCCCCAGGTAGACTCCCCAGTAGGAGACTAGGCCCTAGCTGCCAGCCAGCAGGGGCAGAGAAAGCCCAAAAGCAGAACAAGGAAAGATGAGTAATAAAACAGTAGAATAGGGCGGCACCTGTAGCTCAAAGGAGTAGGGCACCAGCCCCATATGCCGGAGTTGGTGGGTTCAAACCCAGCCCCAGCCAAAAACTGCAAAAATAAATAAATAAATAAATAAATAAATAAAACGGTAGAATAAGGAAATATTTCAAAGACCATCCTGGTAGCACCTGTAGCTCAGTGGGTAGGGCACCGGCTACATGCACCAGGGCTAGGTTCAAACCTAGCCTGGGCCTGCTAAAACAAAAAAATAGCCAGGTGTTGTGGCAGGTGCCTGTTGTCCCAGCTACTTGGGAGGCTGAGGCAAGAGAATCGCTTGAACCCAAAAGTTTGAGGTTGCTGTGAGCTATGACACCATGGCTTTCTACCGAGGGCAACAAAGTGAGGCTTTGTCTCAATTTAAAAAAAAAAAAAAAAGACTATCCTGCCCACTAGAGGTAGAAAAATATACCATGTATTACCAGAAATAAAGTTTAAAATCCAGGAATGCCTCAGTGAGGAACAACTGTGGTTTAAAGGGAGCGCCCCTGCAAATGAACTCTACCAGAACTTGACTCAATGCCATTTGAGTCCTGTGCAATTTAAAGTAAAGCCACATAAATTCACCAAGGTTAAGACCAAGGTGGTTGTGTGGATGAAATGCATTACAAGTATGGGAAAGCACTCAGGGTGTATGACATTAGCACATACTATATTATTAAAAACAAATGTAAGGGCCATGGACAGAATATGTTATGAACCAAAGACTGTGATTAATCCAATTTTGTACAACTGAATTTCACCAAGACCTCTCTGGAAAAAGTACTCAGGGAAGTGCCACATACTAGCCACGAGTCACCAGATGCCTACCTCTTCTTTCCTTCCCTCACAGCACAAATCTCTCCATTCCTGAGCCTGGCCTCTGGCCAATACAAAAAGCCTGAGGAAGCAGAGGTGACTTCCACAGATTGGGAGGAAACATCCTTACCTCCCAGCAATGCCCTGCCACAAATTGGGCATCATAGAATGTATCTAAAACCACTACAGGGCGGCACCTGTGGCTCAAGGAGTAGGGCGCTGGCCCCATATACCAGAGGTGGCAGGTTCAAACGTAGCCCCCGGCAAAAAAACTGCAAATAAATAAATAAATAAAACCACTACAAAGATATTTCTATCAGGAGAGGATTCCTCCACCTTCGAAAACGAACAAAAATCTCATCTCCACAATTCTTGTCACATAGTCCAGGGATGGAGTAGGTCAAGCCTAGACCTGAAACCCACTAACCAAAAGTTCTCTAAAAACCACATCCAGTCAGGTGTGGTGGTGCAAGCTTGGACTCCCAGCTTAGCAGGAGGCTGAGGCAGGAGGATCATTTGAGCCCAGGAGTTGGAGGCTGCAATGACGGTGCCACTCTGGCCTAAGCAACAGAGCAAGCCCATCTTAAAACAACAAAAAACAATGCAGATCCCCTCTCAGCAGTAGGACGGGCTTCACTGGGAATTCTGGAAAACAGTGGACAGCACCCAAACCCAACCTGACTAGAATCAGAGCTCAGTTCTGAAAAATTCTCAGAGCCAGAGGCAAGCAAGACTCTGGCTCCACCAAAGGAAACTGAGAACCCAGACTGGAGTGAATATACCCTTCTCAGAGGATGGCACTTATCTTAACTTGGAAAAGAGGAGATGGCCAACTGGGGTTTGGAAGTGCCAAAAGGGCAGGACCAGAAAAAGGAGCCTTGCAGAGTCTCTGGAGTAAGGACATCCACAGTCCATCACAACACCGGGACTCACAAGGCTGTATTCAGCGATTATCAGGGCTGGAGGGACCTTAGAAATGTTGTGGTTAAGTCAAACAGCCTTACTATACAGTGGAGGAAACTGGGACCAAGGATGAAGAAGGGACTTTACCATGTGGCCTCGGGCGTCCTAGTCCTCTCTCCACCCAGACTGAGCCCTCCCCAATTTCAGAGGTGGCAGGGCGACGGGTGAGGACATCGTCCTGGCGAATTCAGGACTCAGCTCCACGTCCCCATGTCCTCTGCGAGAACCACTCTTACTGGAGCCGCGGCTGCCTCGGCCATGGCCCTGCGCTGTCCGGCCCGGCCCAGGAGTCACTGTCACTGCTGTGCGCGGCCCGACACAGACCAGTCCTCCCGGTCCCCTCTGCAGTGGTGCCAGCTCAGCCTGTTCTTGCCCCAACGGATCCGGCCTTCGGGACACGCAAACCAAGCCTGGGCAGCGGCGGTGGCGTAGCTGAGCAGACTTGCGCGTGGCCAGCGGAATCCCGCAGTAGCGAGCTGGACCCTGCTCCGCCCAGCCCTCCAGAAACAGATTTCCATTGGCTGGCCCTGAAGACCCCACCCCGGCTCCCCGCGCGGCCGGGCCTAGCAGCCCAGGGATGGCTCCCCATTGGCCAGCCAGGAGACCACGCCCCACCATGATGCCCCTGGACTTCACCGGTGACTAGCAGGTGCGAGCGCAAGTGCCTAGCTGCCTTCACCCGCAAAGGAGCCCTGGGGTGAGTGGCTGGAGTTTAGACCACTGGCTTCGCCAGCTATGACTGCCCCCTACTGCCGCTTACCACCCGAGGGCAGGAACCAGCTCACGTGCACCACTCTCTTATGCCATCATGTTTATTGAGCACCAATTAGGGTAAGAAACTGCAGCCTTCACAGTTCTGCAGGGCTTTTCATGTCTTGACCCAGGTATTTATTTTACAAAAAAGGAAGCCTAAGCCCAGGTCTGGAAGAGTTTGGGGCCCATGGCTCCCACCTTCCAGTCTGGGGCACACTAGACTCCTGCACTCCCAAGCTTCCGTTGACTCATTTCAATGTAAATAATGTTCTTTAAGGCTTGGCACCTGTGGCTCAAGTAGCTAAAGCGCCAGCCACATACACCTGAGCTGGTGGGTTCAAATCCAGCCCGGACCCGCCAAACAATGACGGCTGCAACCAAAAAATAGCCGGGCGTGTGGTGGGCGCCTGTAATCCCAGCTATTTGGGAGGCAGAGGCAGGAGAATCACATGAGCCCAGAAGTTGGAGATTGCTGTGAGCTGTGATGCCACAGCACTCTACCCAGGATAACAGCTTGAGGCTCTGTCTCAAAAAAAAAAAAAAGAAAAAGAAAAAGAAAAAAGGGTTCTTCAAATACATCCTATTGAGTGCTAGGCCTGACTCAGAGTTGCACATTGAATGTTTTGGGGGGGAAAGGGAGCCCGCTAGGGGCTAGCGATTATGGTTTGCACAGGGTTTGCTCTCTCTCATCTGAGGCTGATGGATAGGATCCATGGCCCAGAGATCCAAGGGAGCTTGGCTGATTGGTGGGATACTTACCCTCACCCCAGAAATGGCAATGTTACTGCCCCAACTCTGTTTAAGACTTTGGGAAAGCTCTGAGTGGCAGGAGGGCAATAGGAAGTGGCACAGCCAGGAACCCAGGCCCCCAGAAGCAGACCCCAATGCTAGTCACCTCTCAGTGCCAGAAAAGACAGTGACCTATCAGGATAGCCAGGGATCCATCTCCAGCTGCAGAATTATGCAGACCTGGGCCACTCTAGAGGCAGCACCTGAGTGGCATGATTAAGAGTCACAAGAAGCTAACCGTCCTCAAGTCTCCATGAAACCTGACACTGCCAGAACTTCCATTCAGAACCTTGTGCTTTGGTAAAGTGGTTGAAAAACAAAGGGCTCTTGGAGAATACAGCCCACAGGGAAAGGCTTCCACTAAAGGCAGCAGAACCCCACTCATTCCAAAAGATAAAGATGCTTCCTGAGGGATTCTGACAGGAAAGGGCTGGTGACCAACATGGAAGAGAAAAAACTAGGCTTCATGTTTGTCCCAGTGCCTCTAAATCTGACCCTGACAACTCTAAGGTGAGGTAGAACAGACCAGGGCCATGACCCCTTTTGAAAGGAACCATGAGACTAACAGTGGTTGAAGGATTCACCCAGATCTCCCTGCTCAACTCTGCCTCAGAACCTGGATTTCTCAGAGAACACCTCGAAGAGTAGGCAGCCCATCCTTAATGGGACAAAGCAGGCCTGGAGAGCTGACCAGCCTCACCCAGTCCAGGGTCTTCTTGGGAAAGAGCTCAGGTGTTCTGTATCCCTCACCCCCAGGGTTTTAAGGGTCCACCTAATGGACCTTGCACATCATGAATACTGAGACCCTGGGACGGGAAGTGTTATCCACTGCCCTCACAACTGGTAACAAAAGTCAATAATGCACATTACTCTGCAGTAGCAGAAGGACTAGGAATACTGGGCCTCATTCTGGGTAGAAAACACACCTGCTAAGACACTTTCTGGCCAGAACAGCAGCCTTGGTCTCTCCATCAAGACCCACAGGCCACTGGACACTGAGGTCCTCTTCCAGCCCTGCCAGCCCCACACATGGAAGAGGTGGCAGAATAATTTCTTCCCCTCGGGAGCTCTTGGTTTCCTTCACAACTACATATAACATCACAAAAGTACTAGAAAGGTTTCATAGAAGGAAAAAATTCAAAATGATAAACTAGCAAACTCACTCTACAATGCCTTTCTTTAGGCTGTCCACTCACTCTGCAGTCTCTCAGATGGCAGGCAAGATATCTCTGTGCACAAAAATCAATGTCCCAGGTCCCCAGTGTCTCTATCATAGGCTATGATCTCAGATCCTAACTGTAGTGCCTGCCAGACCCCCAACCAAAAAGTATCATTCTTTAAGCCCTAAGAAACCATTTATAAGTTAGGAATGTAGAAAAGGCCACAAAGAATGGCAAACTTAGAAAACAGGAAATGGAGTCTAGTCATACACATCACTCTGTCAACCAAAAGAACCCTTGCTTCCCATCTGAATGGAACCAAAACAAAGCAAAAACCCACTGTCTCCAAACCATCCCAGATAAGGAAGCAGAGCCAGGAAGGAGAGGAGATCCCGCAGACAGAGTGCAGAACCTGCCTGGTCAGCCCTCTTCCATGTGGCTGGGGTGGGGCAGGGGTGGGCTCCTGTGGTGGGCAGAGGGAGTGAGGAAGTGCGGGCCCGCCTGGCCTCGGGCGTGAGTCTGCATGTGGACGGCCAGGTGGTGGTTCCGGTTGAAGGCCCGGCCACACTGGGGGCACTGGTAGGGCCGCTCGCCAGTGTGTATGCGCTGGTGCCGGAAGAGGTCGGAGGGCCGGCGGAAGGCCTTGCCGCAGTAAGGACAGGCAGGCCAGCCCTGGCTATTGCCCGTGTGCAGGCGCTGGTGCAGCAGCAGACTCTTTCGCTCCTGGAAGAAGCGCAGGCACTCGCTGCAGTGGTACACTTTGGTAGCTGCTGGCCTCCTCCCCATGAAGGCACGGCCAGCCAGGGAGCGGCGGCCATCGGGGACCTCAGGGAGCCAGCGGATGACAGGGCCGGGGACGACCACCTCTCCCGGCTCCAGGGCACCGTGGCCTTCCCTCCACCCGGTGGGAGAGCTGCTCCGGGCCTCCCCATGCTCTTCCTCCACGTGGGTCCGCTGATGAATCGTCAGGTTAATCTTCAGGCGGAAGCTCTGCCCGCAGTCAGGGCAGGTGAAGGCCCGCTCTCGGCGGCGAGACAGGACTCGAGGCGCTTCCCCCACAGCTCCTGGTGGCCGAGGGTCCCTCACTCGCACCTGCACCCTGGGCACACCCTCAGCATGATGCCTGCCAGGGCCTCCAGTCCTGCTCCTGGGCCCTTGGGGAATTCTACATTCGGTTTGGCTCAGGGACGCCCCCAGGAAGAGCTGCTCCGGCATCATCTCGTCTTCAGACTGTGTCTCCGTCTTGATGGCCACAGCACCACCTGGCAAAAGGAATCCACACTGGCTTCCAAGTAGACCTCACTGCCCTGTCCCCCATCCTTGCTTCCAAGCTCAGCCCAGCTCCTGCCTCTCCAGAATCCTCTGTCCTGAGTGCTCACAGCATACAGGCACTCACTGCCTGGTGATTTCTTTCAGTCCTGTTTGCCTCATTCCTGGAGGCTGCCTGAGCTAAGGACATGGGGAGAGAGGACACCAAGCTGCCAACTAGAAGCCAGGGAGCCAGGGAGGTCAGCAGTTAGCCACAGCAGAGATTGATGGGTGGGAAGACGAAGAGGAGACTGAGCCCCTGGAGGGTGACATATGTGACAGGAACCCACCCACCCCAAGTTCTGATGACAAGGTTACCATGCGTGAAGGGCAAGGAGCCCTGTGGGCCCTGCTGCTCCAGACTATGCTAAGAGGCCTCCATGGCCCGGAAGTGATGACTTACCCAGGCTCAAAGTTACTCATCCACACAACAAACCACACAGGGCATACAGGCCTGGCACTGCACTCACTGGAGACAGAGGCACCAGGACCTCAGTCTGGGTCTCACTTGACTCTGAGGGAGACAGAGGCATAGGTGCTGCAATGGAGGATAGGCTGAGACAGCAGGGGGTGGACACAGTGCTATGCCCAGGACCTAAGACCTGACATCTCACCAGACAGCTCTCTGGGATTCCTACCACTAGGAAGGAAGGTTCCTGGTGCCAAGCCCTATCAGGAGAGCATAGATTCTAGGCAGAGGGACCTGAATCACATCTCGGGCCACACATGCATGCTGCAAGCCACAGGGAACTGCAACCTGACCACTTCACAGGGCTGCTATGAGGCCAGGACAAGACCACGTGAGTGGCTTTCTCAGCGTCATCAGACTGCAAACCCAGTATGCTGTACCTTTCCACCCAGGCCAGACTTCAATGGGGAAAGACAGTACCACACACTCATCTGGGTCCCCAAGGAGACTGATCTAGGTCCCCACAGTCCAGAAGGAACAGCTAGGGACTGAGGGAGGGAACCCTCAGAAGGAAGTCCCTCTCCAAGTACCCTCACCTGACCCATCCTGCTCCAAAAGGGCCCCGAGCACCTGTGAGGCACCTGCCATGGCCACAGGTGCCTCCTCCCTGCACTCACCTGGCTCCAAGCTGGGCAGGATGTCCCTGGGAGGGGAGGTTGGTGACTCCCTATCTGAAGACTCTCCCTCCTGTTTAATCAAGGACAAAACGCCGGTGCTGGCTGGAGGCTCTGTGAGAGAGAATCCTGTGAGGACCTTTCCCAACACTGTATTCCTACAGGGTGACCCAGCCATGTCCCCACCAGGCCCTAGACATGCTCAAGTACCAGTGAGAGGGGGCCTGTGGGCTTCTGTTTAGAGAGCTTCAGAGGTGACAGAGCTACGAAGACCACACTCCCCACCCCCATTGCAGTTTTAATGACTTAGCCCTCACCATCTGTCACCATGGTAGGCCTCAAAAGGACAAAGAGTTTGGGGAGTTCCCAGGACACAGCTCCAGATCTCCAATGGGGCAGAGACACTGCCTTCCCACCTGAGAAGGTCCCATTAGTCCAAAGCCAAGAGCAGAGCCCAAACTTACACACCAGTTGGGAAAGAGGAACACAGGGAAGGGAGGGATGTCACCTCCAGCCTGAATGTAGAAGGTCACATTCAGTGGGGGAGATATACTGAAATTGCTGGAGAGAAAGCGACCAGAGGCTGAACATCAAGTCAGCACAAAAAGTGGCTAGAAGCCAGGCCAGCAAAGTGTACAAGGGTACAGAGACAAGGCTCTCTGGAAGCCTAGCCAAAAATAACCCCAAGTGCCCTCTGAGTCACACATTGCTATGACATGACAAGCATCAATTGCCTTTAGACCTCCGAAGGGATGAATAAAGCCAGAGTTCCTAATAGGTCTTTAGGAAGGGGACATTTATGGAAAAATTAGGAGGGGACATGGCTAGGCGACCCTGTAGCAATCTAGTGTCCGGAAAGGCCCTCACGGGATTCTTTCACATATAGCCTCCATTCTAGGATGGGACACACACAGCCCCACTGATGTGCCCCTCTCAGAATCCACAAGATGTGGCCTGCACACCCATCCCCTCACTTTAGTCAGACCAGTTTGTCAGGCTCCCAACACGTGTGAGGAACCCACACCTCTGCTCAGACAGTTTTCTTATGCAGAGAATGCCCAAACCTACCTTCTTATAGGCCTGTCTCAGGGGCCACGTACCTAGGAAGCCTGTCTAGCTCAGGCCAGCCATCTCTCCTGCCCCTAAGCTTCCAGCTCTGATCCTCAGCACCCTCTTTTCATAATCACATGCTGCCTTGGGACAGTTTATATCCCTCTGCCTCAACTGTCCTCACTCACCAGCACCCGGCCCAGCTGGGGTCGCTCTTGCCTCCAAGTCTCCCTGCTGCTCCAAGGCCGGTGCCTCCTTTGGCTCCTCCAGGACTAGACTGAGTGGGCTGGCAGCATGCTCTGGATGTGGTGGGAGGTCTGGGAAATGCAAATAGTGTCAGTGGGCACAACATGGAAACCTGGAGATCTCCCACCCCATTGGCCAGGGACCCTGTGTGAAAGAGCCAGTGCAGAATCAAAGGGATCCTAGGGCATCAGCTCAAACACGGGTGATGATGATGGTCATCTAATGGCCAGATTCTAATCCAAACCCTCCATGACTAATAGAAGGAACCTGAACAGCACAGTAATTCACAGTAATCATCATCAGATAGGTCAGGATAGAGCAGGGTCAACAACCTGGCTTTCTGACTGGGTGCTATGGCTTACACTCATAATCTCAGCATTTCAGGAGGTCAAAGCCGGAGGATCACTTGAGGCCAGGAGGTCAAGACTAGCATGGGTAACAGAGCAAGACATCCCATCTCTATAAAAATAATTTTTTTAATCTGTCTTAAGGGAGAGAGAAGAAATGCCACGTGGCCTATCCTGCCAGCTGATGGGGTAGCTGCTAGCCCCCCTGGTGGCCTCCTCCTCCAAGCTGCTCTCTGTCACATCAGGGAGACCAGGATGAGGCAGAAATATATACTGAAGATGTGTCCCTTGGAGTGTCCACGCTTCGACCTCAGTGTTCATCTTCTGAGATAACTCTTCCTCCCTGCACCTGCTCTCCTGACACCCCTGTGTTGACACAAAACATGTGCTTAGGTTAGCACCTGCCTCCAAAGGGAATTATACACAACCCAGCTGTTACTGAGATTTTCAAATAATAAAGCCTGGAAATGACCAAGTGTACCCTTTCCTATAGGAAACAATGCTCTGACTTTTTTTGACTTTTTTTTTTTTGAGACAGAGCCTCAAACTATCGCCCTGGGTAGAGTGCAATGGCGTCACAGCTCACAGCAACCTCCAACTCCTGGGCTTAAGCGATTCTCTTGCCTCAGCCTCCCGAGTAGCTGGGACTACAGGCATCTGCAACAATGCCCAGCTATTTTTTGGTTGTAGTTGTCACTGTTTGGCAGGCCCAGGCCAGATTCAAACCCAACAGCTCTGGTGTATGTGGCTAGTGCCTTAGCCGCTTGAGCTACAGGCGCCACCAAAGCTCTGACTTTTTAAGGAAAAAACCCTGTGATGAGAAAAAGAAACACATGATGAGCAAAAGACTGACAGCAAAAGGGCTGATGGAACTCTATTTTCTGAGCTAAAATCAGCTAACAGCTCACATCAGGTATCCATTCATGCTGAGAAGAGTTTGAAATCAGAAGTTTATGAACAGACAGACAAGAAGTCAAGAATCATTGAAAAAAGTGGCTCTACCTATAAACCTGAGTTTGAATTTTCTGTGCTGGATTTTCCTGATCTGCAGGGTCCAGAGACCAATGATTTATCAAAGATAGACCCTGTCCACTCTGCCTGGACTGACATTTCTATTCTAAGAGCAGTGGTAAAACCAGCTGCAGGGTTGTCAGGGCATGACATAACAGTAAAAAAAATAATAATCCAGCTGAATCTTAACTGATAACACTGGTACCAACTCCCTTTCACATACAAGGGAGTTACTGTAGACACCCACAGTTTAAACTGTTTGGCAGACTATCTACGGATCTGTCACCAGCCCCTAATAATGCTGCTTTCATGATAAACCTAAAGAGGGTTGTTCTATCAGCAGATCCTAAAAATTTTAGAATATCATCCTTTAAAGTTTAATTTTTGGATCCTTCCTTCAACAAAGAGAAACACATTGTTCATCCTACTCAAAAATCCAAACCAACACAAGGGGGTAACTGAGCAAAATGAAGTCTCAAGAATGAAAAAAAGAAAGGTCTAAATCAAAGTACCAAATCCTAACAGTTCAAGAGCCACCAAGAATTGAAAATTTTAAAATAGTGGGAAGAAGAGCCAGATTCCAGTCCAGCTGGGTAAGGGGAGAATGCTGACAGCACCAGAAAGGCAGGTGCACCCCGAGAATCAAAGCCATCCTACAAACCACTAGTGTTCCAGGTCTGAGCAGAGCTGGGCCCCTCCAAAGACGCCTGTCAGTCAAGACCCCATCACTGGCCCTTAGACTACACGGGCCCCTGATGAAGAAAGAGAAACAGCAGGAGCTCCCCCAAACCAAGACACCAACATCACTGAAGATTATTTTGAAAGGATGGCAGGAGAAATAGCAGCAGCATCTCCCAGAAAATGCTGTGAGCCCAGCCTTTGCCAGTGACAATGCACAGGAGTAGAGAGCAGTGGTCAGACAGATGGACCCTCAGCTCCAGGGGGATGGAAAAAACACTGTAGGTCAAAGTCCCCAGATTTCAGTCTGATAATCTACAAATCTTTTCTTTTATAAATTAACATATTCTGACATAGAGGCTATGAGGAGAGAAGTTTACTTTCCTAGTTTCCCTGTAAGTAAAGGGCTGGTTTATTTTTAATAAAGATTTATTTTTATTACTTGGGAGGCTAAGCAAGAGAATTGCTTAAGCCCAAGACTTTCAGGTTGCTGTGAGCTATGACATGACAGCACTCAAACCAGGGTGACAGCTTAAGACTCTGTCTCTCTTTTTTTTTTTTTTCCTGTGGAGACAGAGTCTCACTCTATCGCACTCGGTGGAATGCTGTGGAGTCACAGCTCACAGCAACCTCCAGCTCTTGGGCTCAAGCGATTCTCCTGCCTCAGCCTCCCAAGTAGCTGGGACTACAAGCGCCCGCCACAGCGCCCGGCTAATTTTTTATGCAGTTCGGCCGGGGCCAGGTTTGAACCCGCAGGCCTCCGCATATGGGGTCGGCGCCTACCCGCTGAGCCACAGGCGCCGCCCTCTTTTTTTTTTTTTTTTTTTTGATTCTGGTTTTTTAAGAGCCCCTAGCTCAGAGCACTATAACAATGGCTCCAAACATAAACCAGGCTGGGATAGAAGAATCCCCTGGGGAGCACCTCCCGATTGTAATCAGAAGTTCGGGTTGGGGCCTAGGAAATAAGTACTTTTTAAAAACTTCCTATAGAAGAAAAAGATGAAAATTTCACAGAAAAAGAAATTTAAATGGCCCTTAAATATATAAAAAAACTCAACCACACTCAATGAAAGAGGTGCCATTAAGGTTATACCGACATACTTCTTTCCTTTTTTTTTTTTTGAGACAGAGCCTCGAGCTGTCACCCTGGGTAGAGTGCTGTAGCATCACAGCTCACAGCAACTTCCAACTCCTGGGTTCAAGTGAGTCTCCTGCCTCTGCCTCCGCCTCCCAAGTAGCTGGGACTACAGGCGCCCGCCACAACACCTGGCCATTTTTTGGTTGCAGCCGTCATTGTTGTCTGGCGGCCCAGGCTGTATTCGAACCCGCCAGCTCAGGTGCATGTGGCTGGCACCTCTGCCACCTGAGCCACAGGTGCCCAGCCTTTCTTTCCCTTTGGATGGACAAAAATCCTAAAAGATTGCCCAGATTCCCTTGACAAGGCTGTGGGGAAGAGCTCTCTTTTACAACACTGATAGAAGACAAATGATATGAGCGCTATGGAGAGGAATATGGTGACAAACTCTACCAAAATTACATATTCATTTACCTTTTGACCCAGCAGTCCAGCAATCAAAGACAGGTTGGCAAAAACATGAACTGGATTTATGTACAAAGTATTCCTTTCAGTACTATTTATATCAGCAAAATACTGGAAAGAATCCAAGTGTCCACAGTGGGGACTGGTGAAATAAATGATCACATCACAGAACACTCTGAATCCCCAGAAGAACTAAGGAAGATCTTTACACACCCATATAAAGTAATCTCCAGGACACACTAGACAAGACAGGGCATGGATACAAATGTACCTGTGTGTTACTGATACTTCCAAAAGGAACAGTGCAGTATAAATATACTAATAAATGTATCCATAGGGACAGGAGTCAAGGATAAAAATAGAATTCTTTACATGTACCTTGCTAAATCAAGTTTTGTGTTTTTTGTCTTTTTAAGACAGCATCTCACTCTGTCACCCTGGGGTTGAATGCTGTGGCATCGTCAAAGCTCACAGCAATCTCAAACTCTCGGGCTAAAGTGATCCTCATGCTCAGCTTCTCATGTAGCTGGGACTACTGGTGCCTTCTTGCTCAGGTTGGTCTTGAACTCCTGAGCTCAAGCAATCTGCCTGCCTCAGCCTCCCAGAGGGCTAGAACTACAGGCATGAGCCACTGAGTCCAGCCTGTTAAATTATTTTGACTTTGCAAAAGTATCTTACATATTCAAAAAATTAACTTAAATCATAAAATAAAAAAGAGCAATCACTAAAAATCTAAAAATAAATAGAAATGAATGGATACAACTGTAATACCAAATTGGTGACATAAATGCATAGAGAAAATAATTATTTCAAGAGAATTTTTTTTTTTTTTTTTTTGGAGAGAGTCTTACTATGTTGCCCTTGGTAGAATACCATGGCATCACAGCTCACAGCAACCTCCAACTCTTGGGCTTAAGCAATTCTCTTGCCTCAGCCTCCCAAGTAGCTGGGACTACAGGCACCTGCCACAATGCCTCGCTATTTTGTTGTGGTTGTTGTCATTGTTGTTTGGCAGGCCCGCGCAGGGTTTGAACCTGCCAGCCCAGTGTGTGGCTGGCACCCTAGCCGCTGAGCTACAGGCACTGAGCCAATTATTTCAAGTGACTTTAAACTTTTCTAAGAGACAGGGTCTAGATTTGTTGCCCAGGCTGGAGTACAGTAGCATGATCATAACCTCAAACTGCTGTGCCTAGACAATCATCCTGCCTCAGCCTCTTGAGTAACTGGGACTACAAGTGTGCCACCGCATCTGGATAATTTTTTTTTATTTTTTGTAGAGACCGGAGTCTCACTGTTGCCCAGGCTGGTCTGGAATTCCTGGCTTCAAGTGGTCCTCTTGCCTTGGCCTTCCAAAGTGCTAGGATTATAGGCATGATCCACCATGCTCAGTCTAAAAGGTATTAATTTAGTTGGGAATTTAAGATTTCCATGTAAAAGGAAAGTAATATACAAGTATAAAATCAAGAATATTAAATTTGTGGGTGGTGCCTATGGCTCAGTGGGTAGGGCACCGGCCCCATATACTGAGGGTGGTGGGTTCAAACCTGCCCCAGCCAAACTGCAATAAAAAAATAGCCGGGCGCTGTGGCAGGCGCCTGTAGTACCTGCTACTTGGGAGTCTGAGGCAAGAGAATCACCTAAGCCCAAGAGCTAGAGGTTGCTGTGAGCTG
Organism: Arctocebus calabarensis; assembly: GCA_963573935.1. Classification (NCBI taxonomy): domain Eukaryota; kingdom Metazoa; phylum Chordata; class Mammalia; order Primates; family Lorisidae; genus Arctocebus; species Arctocebus calabarensis. The sequence continues at coordinate 35,120 of CAUYON010030052.1, forward strand.
TGACACCATGGCACTCTACCGAGGGTGACAAAGTGAGACTCTGTCTCAAAAAAGAAAAAAAAAGAACATTAAATTTGTGTTCAAAATATTAATATAAACTCATGATTTTTCTGTTTTCAAAAATATGTATTTTTCTGAAAAAGTCTAGAAGTAGTGCTAAAAATTAGGAAAAACTAACACTCACATTGGGGGACCTAAACACCATTCCTCACTGAAAGGAATCAAAAATCCATGAAGAAATGTTGATTCAGGTCTGGGAGAGGAAACACACAGATGAATCTGTCACATCTTTTGGGCACTGGGATCACATCAAAATGACCTATGGGCCCACTTAAAGAATTCCTACTGGCTCAATGCCCATAGCACAGTGGTTATGGCGCCAACCACAGCCCGGGCCACAGCTAAACAATGACAACTGCAACAACAACAAAAAAATGGCCGAACATTGTCTCGGGTACCTGTAGTCCTGGCTGCTAGGGAGGCTGAGGCGAGAGAGTCACTTGAGCCCAGGAGTTTGAGGTTGCTGTGAGCTGTGACGCCACAGCATTCTACAAGGGTGGCATGGTGAGACTGTCTCAAAAAAAAAAAAAAAAAAAAAAGAATTCCTACTAAAGATGGGACAATTTAAGCAAGAAAGTAATAGCTTCAAAAGAATGACACACACAAAATATTCAACAATTTGTAGAGTCATAATAATAATTCAAATAAAGAAAGCCCAAGTCATGGGTCACCCCCAGAGGATACTAAGGCAATGACTCTTCATTCTGAAACTGATACAGGAAAGAATTAAGCATCTATCCTGCCTCTTCTATGCAGGTTATATTTCAGGATAACTTTTACTCTTGCCTGGCATGGTGGTTCACACCTGTAATCCTAGCACTATGGGAGGCTGAGGTGGGCAGACTGCCTGAGCTCAGGAGTTCAAGACCAGCCTCAGCAAGAGCAAGGTACCCATCTCTAAAAATAGCTAGGCATTATGGCAGGTGCCTATACTCTCAGCTACTTGGGAGGCTGAGGCAAGAGAATCACTTGAGCCCAAGAGTTGGAGGTTGCTGTGAGCTATGACACCATAGCACTCTACCAAGGATGACAAAGAGAGACTCTGTCTCGAAAAAAAAAAGAGAAACTAGTCTTTGTAAAAGAATTTCTACTATTAAGTCCAGAAGTGATGACAGAATTTCACCATACTGCAAACGCCAATGAAATAATGAATCCAGACAATATTCAATGGTAATTGTAATCATCAGGAGAATGATGGGGAACTTTACAATAGAAGAATAAGGTTGACAATCGCTGAAAGACAACTAGACTTCTCGTACCTCCTGATGTGATACAGCACCATACAGGTACCACATCTGAAGCAGTCTTGTCAAAAAATTGATCTTGAGCCTAAATAAGCCTTTAGAGCTACCTACCAGCTTATAGGAAATGCAAGAAATAAAAGAGCATGCTAAATGACACAAAATCCAAAATTTGGCCATTAAAAAAGACATAAGAAATGACAATGAGATGTCAACAAGTAAATGGCATGGGGGATCCATCAACAACAAACGGATAGACAAAATGTTGTATATTTGCCCAACAGGGCATTATGCAGCAGAGAGGAACAAAGTACACTGACATGCTAACACAGAGACAAACCTTGGAAATATATTGCACAATTCCATTTACACGAAGTATCCCAAATGGGCAGATCCATATATGCAAAAAAGCAGATCAGTGGTTGCCTGAGGCAGAACAGGGAGAGGGGACAAGAGAGACTGCTGGTGGGTATAGGGTTTCTTTCCAATGGAACAAGAAGTGTCTAAAATTGGATTGTGGTGCTGGTTGGACATCTCTGTGAATATGCTAAGAAACACTGAATTGTATACCTTAATAGGTGAATTGTACAGGATGTGAATTATATCTCAATAGGGGTGTCAGAAAAGGATGGGGGGTGTTTACAGGCTTTTTGTAGACTCAGGAAACACATAAATAAAAGGAACCTATAGACTTAGGTCTGTTAGAATTAGGATAAAAACACCTATAGAAACACTTTCGAGACAATCAGGGAATACAGAACCAGGGCTAAGTATCAGAAGACATTCTGTGGGTGTGATATTGGTATTGTAGTTGTGTTCAGAAAAAAGAAAAGAACAGATGGATGAAGCAAATGTAGCAAATTCTCAATTACTGTTGAGTCTGAGTGATGACCCTTTGGAAATTCACTGTACTAGTCTATCTACTTTCATTTATTTTTTTAAATTTATTTTACTAAAGTCCCTGCAGGATTCTGATTTGTGATCCCTTTTGGAAGCACCGTCTTGTATGTCAGCTATAGGGACACAGAGGAAGCAGCCCCTGTCCCTGACAGGTGTTCCCACTGCAGCTGGAACTGGGGAGCAGTGATGTGAGTACAGGCTAGACATAGACATCCCCAAAGACTTCAGAAGGCAGCAACAATGCTGCAGCTGGTATTACTGGTAGTAATAAGAAGTCCCCACAATTATAAAGTGCTCAGTGTGTACATGTTCACCATTGTATTTAGTTCTCACGTGAGGTGTGACTGTCCTGTAGTACAGATGGAGAAACCTTAAGGCTCTAAGGAAAAGCCTTCCACCTGCCTACTTGGGGTGGCCTTGGAGAGATGGTGCCCTGCTTTGGGTCAAGCATCTATGCTCCTGTCCTGGCCTCTGAGATTGTCTGGGAAGACCAAGGGGGCAAGACTGTAGTTCAGCCTGTCCCAGCTGCTCCCCTCTTGCCCCATCTTACCAACTCCAGGCTTCCTTGGGCATGCTGCCTCCTCCTCATTCCCCTTCTTCTGGTCCCACTGGTCTCCAGGACAAGGCTGCTCTCCCCTCTCTATCCGGGTAAGGATGTCCGGTTTGGAGATAGCATAATCTATGCATGGAATGGGGAGAGCTAGGTCCCAGATGCCCACAGAGATACAGACCCCCCCAAAAGTAACAGAAGCCAAAGTAAAGACAGACTGCAGGAGCCAGCCTTCAGACAGAGGCCTGAGTCCTCCCTGTGCAGCCTTACCCAGGGAGACCAGCGTCTCGTAGTTGCCCCTCATCACGTGCTTGTAGAGCTCCTTCTGCCAGTCTTCCAACTTGCCCCACTCCACCTCAGAGAAATACACAGCCACATCATCAAAGGTCACGGGCACCTAGAACCACAAGTGTCGCACGCGCTCACCCACATGCGCACAGGCCCAGCCTCTTGGGTTCCCCCAGCCCTGGGTGCCCAAGGACTACCTTGGGGGCCTCCCCCTTGTTGCCCGGAGGCAGCCGCAGGATCCAGAAGTTCCTGTTGCGCAGCAGGTTCTCCATGTTCTCCAGCCGCCTCTGCAGCAGCCCGTACTCCTGCAGCAGGGTCCCCAGCACGGCCCACT
>CAUYON010030054.1:0-15263 GCA_963573935.1 Arctocebus calabarensis
TTTATATAGTGATCAAGGAAATGCCATGAAGGATATCTGTAACAGTATGATCAAAATATTTCTGAATGTATATGAATCGTGCCCTGTGATTGCACCAATGTACATAATTATGATTCAATAAAATTATTAAAAAAAAAAAAATGTCAGCAATGAAAACTATAAAATATTAATGAAAGAAACTGGAAAGGAAAAAAAAAAACAGGAAAGCTATTCTATGCTCATGGATTAGAAGAATCAATATTGTTAATATAGCCATACTTCCTAAAACAATTTACAAATTCAATGCATTCTCATCAAAATACCCAACACATTCTTCACAAAAATAGAAAAAAAAAAAATTACAAGCCTAAAATTTGTATGGAACCACAGAAGAGCCAGAGTATCCAAAGCCAGCCTGAGCAAAAAACGAGCAAAACTGGAGGCAAACCATTACTTGCCTTAAAATTAGACCACAGAACCATAGTAACCCAAACAGCATGGTCCTAGTATAAAACAAAAATACAGACCAATGGAATAGAATAGCAAACATCACCTACCTACAGTGAACTCATTTTCGATAAAGGTGGCAAAAATATACACTGGAGAAAGGGCAGTCTCTTCCTAGTTGCAGGTCTTAGATTTAATTCTTCAGTCCATTTTGATTCGCCTTTTTTTTTTTGAGACAGAGTCTCAAGCTGTCACCCTATAAAACTACTATGAGAAAACATGAGGGAAACACTTCAGGACATTGGTCCCGGCAATGATTTCCTCAGTAATATCTCAAAAGAACAGGCAATCAAAGCCATATTGGACAAACAGGGTCACATCAAGCTAAAAAGCTTCTGCACAACTAAGGAAACAATCAACAAAGTAAAGATACAACCCACAGAAGGAGAGAAAGTATTTGCAGACCACCTGTTGGCTACCACTTGCTCTGGCGACACTTCACCAAGCCACAAAGGAAGCCCGGAAGGCAGGTGCCAATGTCAGGTACCAGCCCCAACAATGTTATATGTTCTCTCCCAGTGGCTTGGTTGAAATAAGAGGACAACGAAAATAAAAATACAAGAAACAAAGAGAAAGTTTAAGAGATAGCTGGGTCAGGAACCTGCATGCTCTTCTTCATGAGGCTTCACACACAAGCAGCGTCTTGTTCCAGGGTAGCTCTGTTTTTATTTCATACACCACTGTTTTAATTATAAATCTCAGGAAGGAAAGGCAAACAATGCTAATAAGGTTCTTGCTATGTTTGTATTTTCCTATTTCTTCAACTATGTTAATTAGATGGATTTACTTTCTATTTTTATTGCTCTAAGGTATTTGTGATCTTTAAGGCAAATGGAGTAGGGGACTGTGAAAAACAGTCAGAGAGCAGGATGTCAGAGAAGTCCCTGAGTAGGCCAGCACACAAATAACAGACATGACAATTAAAACTCAAGAAGCTTTTTGCCCACACAGCCGCTTCTGGCCATATCCAAGTGACAGAAGAAAAGAGATATGTTATCTCCTTATCTGGTCCAGAGCAAATATTGCACAATATTGTCTGTGATTTGTGTGCTGGCCTAATCAGGGACTTCTCTGACGTCCTGCTCTCTGACTGTTTTTCATTGTCCCATACTCTATTTGCGTTAAAGATCAGGAATACCTTAGAGCAATAAAAATAGAAAGTAAAAAAGTTTAAACAGGGCAGCGCCTGTGGCTCATCAAGTAGGGAGCCAATCCCATATACCAAAGGTGGCGGGTTCAAGCCCGGCCTTGGCAGAACTGCAAAACAGAAAAATAGCCGGGCATTGTGGCGGGCACCTGTGGTCTCAGCTACTTGGGAGGCTGAGGCAAGAGAATCGCCTAAGCCCAAGAGTTGGAGGTTGCTGTGAGCTGTGTGACGCCACAGCATAAAAGCACTCCCTGTCCCAGGGCGATTAAATCCTGGCCTGCTTAGAGAACTCCCCAGCCACAAAGTGGGACACAATGGCACTGGAGGAGGGGTGAAATTTCAGCAAAATGCTTCTTCAGTTTTAAAGGCACCCGGCCTTCCGTAGTGCGTGTTGCGCTGGGCTCAGGATTTTCCACATCCACTTTTCTCCTGTTTCTGTTTTACTTTGCCCATTCTCTCCAATTGTTTTCTTAGTTCACTTCCTAACCTACTTATAACTTACACTTGAATACTGATTTAAAGCTTAGGAAATCATTATTAGTAGCAATGTAAGCACATCAAGATATGACTTGCCCCTTCAGTACTCCCACATGCAGCCACCACTACCCACCTGACAAAGGATTAATAACTACAATATGTAAGGAGCTCACAGAACTTACAGAAAAAATCAAATAATCTGACTTAAAAATGGGAAAAAGATCTGAAAAGACTCGTTTAGAAAGAAGACATACAAACAGCTAACAGATACATAAAAACCGCTCAACATCATTAGTCATCAGAAAAATGCATATCAAAACGAAAATGAGATACCATCTCACTCTAGTTAAAATGTTTATCAAAAAGACAGTTAATTTCAATGTAAGTATTTCACATTGTATATCAAACCAGTACATTAACCCCATAAATGCATCAATGTACAGTAATGATTTAATGAAAAAAAAAAAATTTTAAAAGTCAGTTAATAACGAACACTGGCAAGGATATGGAGAAAAGGAAACCCTTGTACACTGTTGGTGGGAATGTAAATTAGTGCAACCACTATAGAGAACAGTATGGAGATTCCTCAAAAAACTAAAAATAGAACTACCTACCATATGACATAGCAATCCCATTGGTAGTTATATATACAAAGGAAAGAAAATCAGTACATTGGAAAGGTATCTGCACTCCCATGTTTATTGCAGCACTATTCACAATAGACAAGATTTGGAATCAACCTAAATATCTATCAACTGATGAAAGAAAAAGAGAAAATGTGGCCCGTACACACAATAGAATATTAGCCTTAAAAGAGAATCAAGCCCTGTCACTTGCAACCACAGATGGAAATGGAGAACATTAGGTAAAGCAAAATAAGCTAAGTACAGAAAGACAAATCTTCTATGTCCTCACTCATATGTAGGAGGTAAACATTAAAACAACTGATCTCATGGAGACAGAGAGGAGAATAATGGATACTAAAATCCCAGAAGGCTAGAAGAGAGAGAAGAATCAAATGGGGATGGTTCATGGGTGCAAAGATATAGTTAATTAGAATGAACAATATTTAATAATATAACAAAGTGACTATGGTCAACAGGTTACAGTATACTTTAAAATAACTAAACAAGTGGAATCTGAATGTTCCTAACACTAAGAAATGATAAATGCTTGAGAAGCTGAGTTCTCCAATTACCCTGATTTGATTATTACATAATGAGTGTCTAAATCAAAATGTCACATGTACCCCGTAAGTAAACATAAGTAGTATGTACCCATAATAGTTAAAAATTAAAATTCCTCCAGAACTCGGGCTCCATGACAACAGGAACTATGTCTGGTTTTATACATAACTGTATCCCCAGGGCCTGGTACAGAGTTTTAAAAATAGTAGTTACTCAGAACGACAGGGACCTGATACAATAATGATTACAGATGCCACTTTTCTCTATAGGTATTTATTGAGTCCATCAAACTGCAACTTCCATTTTATTGGCCTTGAAAGGTGATAGAACAGAAATTATCTCACACAAAGTTGAAAGTCTAACAAGAGACGCTCCTTTTAATGAATTATAACCCAATGACTGAAATAAGGAGGAAACAGAAATGAACCAATCCTTATGAGAAATTTAAGTCTGAGATTAACCTGAGTATTCTAGAACACTTCAAGCCCATGACCTTGATTTATCTAACCAATACAGTGGTATTCCAGGCACTTGGCAGAAGCAAAAAACAAGTCTTTACATTATTCATACAAATCATTTTTTAAGTATCATGACCAGCACACAAAGACAGCCAGATACACAAAGAGATAACATCATAACATAACAAACCCTAGAGCCAAAAGTTAAGCTAACTTAGTTAGTTATTTATTTATTCATTTACTTACTTAGTTACATACTTCTTTCTTTGTTGAGATAGAGTCCCACTCTGTTGCCCAGGCTAGATACAATGGTGTCCTCATAGCTCACAGCAACCTCAAACTCTTGGACTCAACTGATCCTTCTGCCTCAGCCTCCCAAGCACTGGGACTGTAGACATATACCACCAATCTCAGCTAATTTTTCTATTTTTTGTAAAGATAGGCTCTTGCCATTTTTGTTGTTCAGGCCAGTCTCCAACTCCTGAGGTCAAGCAATCTTTCTGTCTCCTCAGTACCTAAGACTACAAGCACACATGCCACAACATCCAGCTAAACTCACTTTAGATGTTAGTTTATCAACAGTACAATATGGTTGGAAATTGTGAAATCTGAATCTATACATCTTCATGATAGGAATCAGAATATATTTTAAGCAAAAAATGACAAACGAAAATATGATACACCAAAACTTGTGATAAAGTATAGCCACTTTAAAAAATAGTTGGGCAGTCCCTCAGAAAGTTATATATAACAGTTATCACATGATCAACAGAATCTTGAAAAAGAAAGCAAGCCCAAATGAGCCTTTTTTTGTAAAGAATTCATTTACGAAGGCACAGGCAGGGTTGACCAACAAAAGATGCTGAGGTACTCAATGGCATCAGTAGCAAACAATTATCTACCACCTGTGGTCCTAAATGGGCAAGGGAAGGAAGTATATCAAACTTCTGTGATTACCAGTGTATTAATTTCCTAGAGCTGCTGTAACAAAGAACCATAAACTGAATGTTTTATAAAACAGAAGTGTACATTATTTCATCGTTCGAGAAGCTTGAAGTCAAAGATCAAGATGTAGGCAGGGTTGGTTCCTTATAAGGGCCATGAGGGAGAATCTAGTACGAGTCATCTCCCAGCTCTGGTAGTTTCAGGCATTCTTTGACTTGTAGATAGCACTTCCCAGTGTCTTCACATAGCCTTCCCTCTGTAAATGTCTCTGTGTCCAAATTTCTCCTTTTTATAAGGACATAGGACCCACCCTAATGATCTTTTATCAGTCTAGGGCCCACCCTAATGACCTCATTTTAACTTGATTATAGAAATAATCAAATTAAAGTTTGTTAAGACCCTATTTCCAGCTCCATCCACGCAAACATAAAAGAGCTAATGAAACACAACTATAGCCTAGGATGAAGGAAGGAAGGGGAGGGAGAGGGAAAAGGAGGCGGGTGGGTTGATGGAGGGTTAGTAGGGGGACCACACCTACAGAGCATATTGCAAGTACAAGTTGGATCTATCAGGTGTAGAACACAAATGTCTTAAGGCTGTAATTGGATAAATGAGGTAAAGGCTATGTTGACTACTAGGATGTAAGCACTCCAATTTGTACAAATAATCAACACATTGAACCCCACAATAGCATAAATGTATTCATGATCTATGTACAAATGACTTATTAAAAAAAAAAAAAAAACACATTCTCTTGAATCAATAAAGAAAGTCTGCTGTTTATACTTAAAAAAAAAAAAAGACCCTATTTCCAAAAAAAGGTTACATCCTCAGACCCTAGAGATTAGAGTTTCATCTTATCTTTTTGGAAGAGGACACAATTCATTCCACAACAGCCAGTAAAACCATGGAGGCAGTCAAGGGGGAGTAAGACATATATAAACGGACAACAGTCAGACTCAGCCCTCGGCAATTCTTTTGCACCCTTGCCCTTTACTCACGTACTCCTTCCACACTCTGTTAACTAGAGTTTGCCTCTAGTTTAGTTTTCAGTTCTGTGCTGGTATATTTGATCCTTATCAAGAACCTGACTTCAGCTCAGCCTTTAACTCTTCACTACCAAATCACTTCAGCACTTCATCACTCTAACACTCTAATACTGGCCCCCCATCATCCCCACCTTCTCCTTTAAACCAGCTGACTGTTAGCTCAGGGAGGCCAGTCACCACAGATAATCATTTTTCTAGCACACAAGTTTGAAACAAAGCCTTATTATCCATACTTTATTACCTCTTCTTGACGATTCTGCTACCTTCATCTCTTCACTCTTATTTTTAATAAATTCAAGTTTATATTACTATTTGAGTCATTAAGATAGTCTCCCAGTTGGATACCATGCCTCTAGAAACATTACTCCATCATCTAAGAAACCAACTGTTTTGGTCACATTCCTAAAATTTAGCCTGATTGTCTGATTCTCCCATTTAAAGAAAAGGAAGCATGCAGAATCAAATGAATTTCTGGTCTGAATTCTGGTTCTGACAACTACTTGCCATGAAATCTTAAGCAAGTCATTTCACTCTTCTGAGCCTTCACTTTTCTAAGCCTTCGTTTTCTAAACGAGGCTTACCTACTAAATAAGAGTTGTGATAAATTCATGAGAAGACACATAATAAATGTTCTATAACATTGAAGGGCCATCACTGCCTAACAAATAACATCTACACACTTTTTTTCTTTTTTGATAGAGAGAGAGAGTCTCACTTTATCGCCCTTGGTAGATAAAGTGGCATCACACAGCTCACAGCAACCTCCAGCTCCTGGGCTTAGGCGATTCTCTTGCCTCAGCCTCCCGAGTAGCTGGGAATACAGACGTCCGCCACAACACCCGGCTATTTTTTTGTTTTGCAGTTTGGCTGAAGCTGGGTTTGAACCCGCCACCTTCAGTATGTGGGACCGGCACCCTACTCGACGAGCCACAGGCGCCACCTACACACTCTTAATAAGACAGACAATCCCAATTTTGGACAGCGCAGTCCAACTGCCAGCTACTCCTCCTCTGTTCCTTGGGAGGACCACCAAAGGTTCTTCAACCATGCACAGCAGTTGAAGATTCTCTGCATTTTTTGTGTTACCTATTCAGTCTAAAATGCCCTCTTCCCAACACTCCCCACCATTTTGTGCCAGTTACTTAAAGTCCAGCTCCAGAATCACATCCGTAAGAAAAACCTAATATGAGAACTTTTGTTCCACTCAGTTTTATTTGTGCCTTTTTTGCGCCATTTTTTCAAGTTATGTCTACAATAATCCTTTTTCATTATTAGAGCTGGGACTGTATGTTTTATCTACTATACTACTCAGTGCCCTGAGTACTCAGTACTACAAACAAAAGTATTAAAGAAAAATGTGAGTGGCACTAGGAATTCTGAGATTAATTTCTCATACTGTTTTAAAAAGTATCCCAAATAATTTATGTAGTCACCTATCCCACCTACATTCTCACAATGGAAACTGGACTAAAATGTTCAACAAATTGGGACATGTCTAATAGGAGATATCACTTATTTAAATTATATTACTAATACACAAAAAAAGAAATAAGACTTTTATAAGTTTCCTTTATGAGGAAAATGATCTTAATAACAGTTAAATCTGAACAATTCAAAAGGATAAACCTTTTCACTTCATTTCATTGTAAAAGATAATTTCACAAACTATCAAATAATTTCATTTCAGAAACACTCAGACATAATGAATGATCAGATACATGTTCAAAATGTGGCACAAAGCTAAGTGCCAATAAAATTTCCAAGGTACTTTATGAAAATTAATCAGAGTTCATCACTTTTGCTAGACTGTAGTATATATGTAATTCTTAAATAGTAAGTAAATAGGAGCAGAAATAAATAAGCAAATCATACACTATTAAAGGAACGATCAGTCAACTACAGCACAAAGTAACATTCTTAATGAATAAAAAGGTCTGCATTATGGCTTTTTTATCACACATCTAATATAGAACATGAGAAGAGAAAAACATAGAGATGCAGATACCACACAGATGCAAGCAAGTACAGAGTGAAAGAATGGATACAAAGATTTCAGAGAGTGGAACCACCTGCTTCCAGTTTGTCTGCTAGACAATGTGAGCACTACCTACTTCCTTGATTGAAAAAGCTCTGAGTAAGAGAAAATTGTATTAGAATATACCCCCATACGCTTATGTTCTCATGTAGTTATACTAAAAGATATTACATCAGTATCAAAATTCAGGCAAGGCAAATCTCAGTAACAAATTCCCACTAATGACCCTTCCTTGGTATGGCTGTACAGGTAAGGATAAATTTGAACATAACTCTAAACACTCTTTTAAGACTTCTCTGTGTCCACGTAGCATGCATTTAAGCTGGACTAAATAAGGACCCAATCCTGTCTGGAGAGAAAGGGAGGGTTTTTACTCTGGGTATAATATGTATCATCTCCCGAGGTACTGAATCCCTCACCTGTCTCTTAGCATAATAATTAAGCCAATTATTTCATATTTTAAAATACATAATCAATACATACAGATTTCAGTTGTAAGAAAAATACAACTATTTTCTATGTGCAATAATACAGATTATTTGAAATCAAGCAGACTGAATTTATCTATCTCTTTGGCTTTTTAACCCTCAAGAGTGTATGAGCTGACAAGTCAAGTCCAAGTCCCATTGCTTCATCTCTTATAATGGACTAACCAATGGCCCTATTTTGTATCATGAACCTTTTTGAGAGTCTGATGAACTACTTATATAAGTACATATAGATATAAGATTTTACACACCAATGAAGATGCTTTCCTTTCATTTTAGACGCTTTCCTAATGTTTGATGAACTTTGGGTTATTTTGCTTACTTTCTCTAAGACTCTGAAATACTAATTACTAATACCTCGTATACTAATTCCTCCCACTTCTACCACTTAGTAGGGTAAAATGGTCTTCCTGTACTTTTTCTTTATAATCCCACAATTATCTTACAAATTAGATGACTATGTTGTATTATTGTATATGTTATATTATTTTAGTTGATTTTCTCATATTCCTTCCCACTGGAATGAGAGTTCCTTATGGCCAGAAATTGTGTCAGCTTCCAGCCTAGTAGAAGGCCTACCTATGACAAAGAAGGTAAGTAAGTATCCATCAAACAAAGCCCTGAGCTGATAACTGAAGCTGGGCAATAGTACATGCAATATAGGGGAGGAAGGCTGTTACATTCCACCAGCACATCTCCTTTTGTATAAAGGTGAAATTCTTCAAGTGACTATTGGTAGGAAAAAGTCTCTAAAGAAAAGAAAGCTAGGGAGGACCCAAGATGGTGGTCTGTAGCCAGCTTTCCGCAGATGCTCCCATCCAGAAAGAGAGTTAAAGGACACAAATTTAACAAGAAAGCCAACAGTTTGGAACTAAGCCAAAAGACAAGGTCGAAGAACACACATCAACCCTGCTGGAGTGACCTGAGACCCCAAGGATACAAATAAAAGGTACAGAACACATCACAAAGCAGACAGGAGTCCCCTCCCCCCCCATGAGATCGGCTCATAGCATACTCCATACCTACAAACACACAAGCAAGCAGAGTTCAGATGTCCTCCCATTCTACCCCATGGGAGAGACCCCCTAAAAATCAGACCTCCTTCCCCTACTAGGGTGCCATGGCACTCTCCTGCAAGGCATAAAACTGTATAAAACTGTATCTATTCTCTACCTGCAAGTTTGAACTCCCGGCACTCTCCTCCACTCTCACCCTGAGACCTGGAGGTCTTTCCAAAACGGAGTCCAGGTTCTTGGACATTTTCTCGAGGGGTGTGAACAGGGCACATGCTGTTGCTGATCTGTGCTGTTTTTCCGCCCCAGGAGTGGTGAGAGGAAAGTGAACCGAGAGGAGGCCTAAATGGAGAGGCAGTCCCCTGAGGCACCGAGCGGCAGCGGGAGCGATGGCTATGGGCCTCACACCCCTAGAAATGTTTTGAAGAGGCACTTCCACTCTCACTGGGCGGCAGGGGAAGCCAGCTTCTCCGGTGATAGCCATCAGCAGAGCGGTCCAGCGGCAGAGGGGTAGGACTCAGGAGTGAAGGATATGCCTGAGGTGATACTGGGACCAGCTGGGGCTTAATGTAGGGATTAGAATATATGCGCTGAGAAAGCTTTGATAAATTTTAGCCACACCTGGCCCTCAGGGGATGACAGCTGAGACAAAGGGCTGAAGTTCACAGACTGAGTCAGGACTATTAGCAGCCCAGTGCCTCTTCCACAGGGCAGAAATTCTGCGAACTTGTTCTGTTCTATTAGCAATATCAGTCAGGGACAGGGCTGGAATGAAGTGAATCGCCCCAGCCCCTATCAAGTACCCAGATGGTCAGGCCTCACCTCCCCCCTGCCAAAATCGACAGAAACTGGTGGACTGGCTGAGGAGCCACAGAGCCCCTTGTGACCTAAGCAGATGCAAACCTCTAGAGCATCTGCTCATTGGAGGGAAGTGGATCACAGCCCTGCAGGGTTACCAGAGACTGGGTGTGACAGAGGGGCTAGGCAGGGAAGGAGGCATCAACCTTCCCAGACTGGTGGGGGGGGGGACATTCCTGAATTCACAGAACCCTGGAACAAGTTATACTAGAGCTGCCAGCAAACTCCTGCTATCTAGTCACCAAAGACCTTTCAACTCTTTGATTTGAGGTTGGTACTGGCTGGCACAATTGATTGGGACCTCTTCAATTGGGCCAATCACCCAAGGACTTTCCAACGTGGTACACTGGGTGTGTGGTAGTGGGAAGGTCTGATTTTCCTTTTCCACTTGTTGTCTGGGGGGGGGCATGGTGACTTAACTGCTGGTATTTCCCTATAGCTCAGATTCCAGTACAGAGCAACTGATTCTCTAGGTTAAGACAGAGACCAGCTGAAAATAAGACAGAGCAACTTAACCCCACCACATCAAGAATGCTCCCAGTTTCACAGGCAGTAGCAAAGAGTTTTGCGGGTTGGCAAAACTCTAGGGGAAAAGGTACAAACACCAGTCCCAGCTTACAGGCAAAGAAAGGACTGGTCAATCACTACTCCTAGAACCCCCAACCCAACTTATCCTTACCTACTCATCCAGCCAAACAGTGCAAAATAAATACAGGGCGGAATCAGCGGAAAAGCTCTGGAAACATGAACAACCAGACTAGATCAACCCACCCCAAGGAAAAATTTGGTAGACACAAATGACGATCCTATGCATAAACAGATGGCTAAGATGTCAAAAATTGAATTCAGAATGTAGATTGCAAACAAGATCAATAAAATAGAGGAAAAATTGGAACTAGAAATTCTGGGAGCATTTCAAAAATTGTCTCAAGAAGTCAAGGAATTTAAAGACCAAATGACCAAAGATTTTGACACATTGAGACAAGAAGTTGCAGCCCTTAAACATCTGAGAAACAAAGTAGAATCCCTCAGTAACAGAATAGAGCAAGCAGAAGAAAGGATTTCTGACATGGAAGACAAAGCTTTTGAACGTTCCCAAACCTACAAAGAGGTAGAGAAATGGAAGGCAAAAACAGATCATTCTCTCAGACAGCTCTGGGATAACTCAAAAGAAAACCAATATTCACCTCATAGGGATACTGGAAAATGACGAAGTGGCATCACAAGGCCCAGAGTCTCTTCTTTATGAGATTATGAAAGAGAATTTTCCAGACATGCCAAGAGATTCTGAAATTCAGATAGCAGACAATTTCAGCATGACTCAACCCGAATAAGACATCCCCGAGGTACACCATAATTAAGTTCACTAAAGTTAATATGAAGGAGAAAATTCTGAAAGCAACCAGACGCAAGAAATCTATTACTTACAAGGGGAAGAAAATTAGAATAACTGCAGATCTTTTCTGATAAAACCTTTCAAGCTAGAAGAGAATGGTCATCTACTTTTAATCTCCTAAAACAAAATAACTTTCAATCCAGGATCCTATACCAAGCTAAACTGAGTTTCATCTACGAGAGAAATTAAATACTTTAATGACATCCTCATGTTGAAGAAATTTGCTATAACTAAACCAGCTCTCCAGGATATTCTCAAACCTATCCTCCATAATAACCACCATAACCCTCCACCATAAAAGTTTTCTCACCCAGGAACTTCTTACCAAATTCAAACTTCCACAGTGATGAAAGGATTAAAAATGTCCACTAGATTTTCTACAGATTTATCAATATGTTCTATTAATGTGAATGGCTTACATTGTCCTCTAAAGAGGCATAGGTTGGCTGACTGGATACAGAAACTCAGGCTAGATATCTGCTGCATACAAGAATCTCACCTTACCATAAAAGATAAATTTAGACTCAAGGTGAAGGGATGGTCATCCATATTCCAGGCAAATGGAAAACATAAAAAAGCAGGTGTTGCAATCTTATTCGCAGATACAATAGGCTTTAAACCAACCAAAATAAGGAAGGATAAAGACGGTCATTTCGTATTTGTTAAAATGATGAGATTTCAATTATTAATATTTATGCACCCAACCAGAATGCACCTCAATTTATAAGGAAAAAACTCTAATAGACATGAGTAACTTGATCTCCTCCAGCTCTATAGTAGTTGGAGATTTTAATACTCCTTTAGCAGTGTTGGACAGATCCTCCAGTAAGAAGCTAAGTAAAGAAATTTTTGATTTAAACTTAACCATTCAACAACTAGATTTAACAGACATCTACAGAACATTTCATCCTAATAAAACTGAATACACATTGTTCTCATCAGCCCATGAACATACTCCAAAATTGATCACATCTTAGGTCACAAGTCTAATCTCAGCAACTTTAAAAGAATAGAAATTATTCCTTGCATCTTCTCGGACCACCATGGAATAAAAGTTAAATTTGATAATAACAGGAATCTGCATACTCAAACAAAAACAGAGAAGCTACATAACCTTATGCTGAATGATAGATGGGTCATAGACGAGATTAAGAAGGAAATCACCAAATTCTTGGAACAAAATGATAATGACGATACGAATTACCAGAACCTCTGGGATACTGCAAAGTTAGTCCTAAGAGGGAAATTTATAGCATTGCAAGCCTTCCTCAAGAGAATGGAAAGAGAGGAAGTTAACAATGGGACACCTCAAGCAACCGAAAAAGGAAGAACATTCCAACCCCAAACCCAGCAGAAGAAAAGAAATAACCAAAATCAGGGCAGAATTAAATGAAATTGAAAACAAAAGAATTATACAACAGATCGATAAATCAAAAAGTTGGTTCTTTGAAAGGGTCAATAAAATAGATAAACCTTTGGCTAACCTAATCAGGAAAAAAAAGATAAAATCTCTAATTTCATCAAACAGAAATGGTAAAAACGAAATAACAACAGACCTCTTAGAAATTCAAAAAATCCTTAACAAATATTACAAAAAATTTTACTCTCAGAAATATGAAAATCTGAAGGAAAATGACCAATACTTGGATGCTCACCACCTTCCTAAATTTACCCAGAATGAAGTGGAAATGTTGAACAGGCTGACATCAAGTTCTGAAACAGCATCAACCATACAAAATCTCCCTAAAAAGAAAAGCCCGGGACCAGATGATTTCACGTCAGAATTCTACCAAACCTTTAAAGAGGAATTAGTACTATATTACTCAAGCGTTTCCAAAATATAGAAAAAGATGGAATACTACCCAACATATTCTATGAAGCGAATATCCTTGATCCCTAAACCAGGAAAAGACCCAACAAGAAAAGAAAACTACAGACCAATATCACTAATGAATATTGATGTAAAAATATTCAACAAGATCCTAACAAACAGAATCCAGCAACACATCAAAAAAATTATACACCACAACCAAGTGGGCTTTATCCCAGGATCTCAAGGCTGGCTCAATATACGTAAATCCATAAATGTAAGTCAGCACATAAACAAATTAAAAAATTAAGACCATATGATTCTCTAAATTGATGCAGAAAAAGCTTTTGATAATATCCAGCATCCCGTCATGATCAGAACACTTAAGAAAATTGGCATAGAAGGGACATTTCTTAAACTAATAGAGGCCATCTACAGCAAACCCACAGCCAATATTGTATTGAATGGAATTAAACTGAAAATATTTCCACTTAGATCAGGAACTAGGCAAGGTTGCCCATTGTCTACATTGCTCTTCGACTTGTAATGGAAGTTTTAGCCATTGCAATTAGAGAAGAAAAGGCAATCAAGGGTATACACATAGGATCAGAAGAGATTAAATTTTCACTCTTAGCAGATGATATGATTGTATATCTGTAAAACACCAGGGATTCTACTACAAAACTTTTAGAAGTGATCAAGGAATACAGCAGCATCTCAGGCTACAAAATCAATCCCCATAAATCTGTAGCCTTTATATACACCAATTATAGTCAAGCCGAAAAAACAGTCAAGGATTCTATCTCTTTCACAGTAGTACCAAAGAAGATGAAATATTTGGGAGTTTAACAAAGGATGTGAAAGATCTTTATAAAGAGAGCTATGAAACTCTAAGAAAAGAAATAGCTGAACATCTCAACAAATGGAAAAACATACCATGCTCATGGCTGGGAAGAATCAACATTGTTAAAATGTCCATACTACCCAAAGCAATATTCAATTTTTATGCAATTCCTATTAAAGCGCCATTGTCATATTTTAAAGACCTCGAAAAAATAATACTTCGTTTTACATGAAATCAGAAAAAAACCTCGAAAAGTCAAGACATTACTCAGAAATAAAAACAGAGCAGGAGGAATCATGCTACCAGACCTGAGACTGTACTATAAATTGATAGTGATCAAAACAGCATGGTACTGGCACAGAAACAGAGAGATAGATGTATGGAACAGAATAGAGAATCAAGAGATGAACCCAACTACTTACCACTATTTGATCTTTCACAAGCCAATTAAAAACATTCAGTGGGGAAAAGATTCCCTATTTAACAAATGGTGCTGGGTGAACTGGCTGGTGATCTGCAGAAGACTGGAACTGGACCCACACCTTTCACCATTAACTAAGACAGACTCTCACTGGATCAAAGATTTAAACTTAAGACATGGAACTATAAAGATATTAGAAGAAAGTGCAGGGAAAACTCTCGAAGGAATCGGCCTGGGTGAATATTTTATGAGGAGGAATCCCCAGGCAATTGAAGCAGTATCAAAAATACACTACTGGGACCTGATCAAACTAAAACGTTTCTGCCCTGCTAAGAACACAGTAACTGTAGCAGGCAGACAGCCCTCAGATTGGGAGAAAAGATTTGCAGGTAATGCCTCCAACAAACATTTAATAACCAGAATCCACAGAGAACTCAAACGTATTAGCAACAAAAGAACAAGTGATCCCATCTCACGGTGGGAAAAGGACTTGAAGAGAAACTTCTCTGAAGAAGACAGGCACACAGCCTACAAGCACATGAAAAAATGCTCATCATCCTTAATCATCAGAGAAATGCAAATCAAAACTACCTTGAGATATCATCTAACTCCAGTAAGATTAGCCCACATAACAAAATCCCAAAACCAG
>CAUYON010030055.1:0-15981 GCA_963573935.1 Arctocebus calabarensis
TTTTTTTTGAGACAGAGCCTCAAGCTGTCACCCTGGAGAGAGCCGTGGCATCACAGCTCACAGCAACCTCCAATCCCTGGGCTCAAGCGAGTCTCCTGCCTCCGCCTCCCAAGTAGCTGGGACCACAGGCGCCCGCCACAACACCTGGCCATTTTTTGGTTGCAGCCGTCATTGTTGTTTGGCGGGCCCCGGGGCTGGATTCGAACCCGCCAGCTCAGGTGTACGTGGCTGGCGCCTTAGCCCGTTGAGCCACAGGCGCCGAGCCGAAGTTTGCTTTTTAATGCAGAGTCTAGATCAGTGCCACCCGGAAGGTCCTAAATACCTGCTTTCTGAACATATAACAGAGAGAGGACAAAGGAAGCACATTGTACAGGTGCAAGCACCAAATTGAAAACATTGTACTGTCTTAAATTTCCTACTTTTAGCTTTTGGAAATGTTCGGATTAGTTTTTTAATCCATATTAATAAGATAAAGGCAATCATATCATTTTACATTCACTAGGCATATGTAAGAGAGATGTCTATTTATTTAGAATTAGCAGCACTTTAACATTAGTTTTAGTATTACTTGTTCCAAATTTCCCAGTTTTGAATAAAAACTCAAAAGTACCATAATAAACAAGGTGCCATTCTCAATGAATGGACTTGGGCTTTTTATAGGTAAGGGGATTAATTATGAATGGTGGCTTCACACTAATATTATTCAGCCACTAAAGAAGATGGAGACTTTACATCTTTTATATTAACCTGGATGGATGTGGAACACATTCTTCTTAGTAAAGTGTCACAAGAATGGAGAAGCATGAATCCTATGTACTCAATTCTGATATGAGGACAATTAAGGTCCTAGTACACGGTGGGGGGGGGTGGGTGAAGGGGAGAGTTCAGAAAGGGAAGGGGGGTCTGTGGTACACTTTTGAGGGGCTGGACACAATTACAAGAGGGTCCTTATCTAACAAAAGCAATGCAAACTGCTTCTGTATACCCTCAGTGAATCCCCAACAATAAAAAAATTAAAAAATAAAAATAAATTATGGATGTGCAGTCTTGCTCTCCATAGGCTGCTCCTAGAGGTAGAGGGAGGTAGGACCTTCTCTCGAGGGCTGTGGGTCCTCTGATCAACCTCTCCCTGTGCACGCTCAAACTCTTCCACTTCATGACCACACCCCCTATGGCAGAATTGACAAAGGAATGTGGGATGGCAGAGTTCCTGCATTGCTACCTTGTCCATAGAGCAAAATTATGGCATTACTGTGGGACTTTAAGGATTTCCTTTTTGGTCTGACTGTTATCATTCTTTCCTCTATACAGAATTCTATCTGATAGAAAATGTAGGGTCCAATTCTTGGTTTAGTTGCCAGGATTCCTCATTATTTAGGCAAAGAAGGAAAAAAAATGGCATGCATGCTTAGGTTTACCCCTGTGCCTCAGAAAACTATGCTTTCCAGATGTAAAAAGTGAGTGAACTTCTCCCCAGTGAGCCAAGTTTATCCCTCTGAAAAAGTGGGTAATTCCAGTAGATACTATATTGAAAGAGTTTTACTGAACTTATATATTTTTGAGGCCTTTTTAAAAAGACCATTAATTGAAACAAATATTTAGTCTTATAGTGTATTAATATTAATAATGATTAATGTATTAAGGAGAAATGATAAAAATGAATGAACTTAAAGATAATTCTAATTGTATTCCAGAAAACTCTTTCTTAAATTAAAATTCTTAACCACAGAGCAGCTAATTAATTTTATTTCAATTTTCCTTTTCTTTTCTAGCTCTCTTATACACTAAGGATTTAACTGAGTTAAAATTGATAGCATTCAAGTGCAAACCCTTCATAATAATGAAGCACTTGTGGGTTATTAATTTGTGTATTCTTTCCATGGAGACTCTTAACTCTACTCCAAGGATGGTCCATGTGATTGTCTCACTACATCTGCCTTTATTAAGAGTTTAAAAAGGTGAGAATAGTTTCTTCTTTTCTGTTTTTGTTTGTTTGTTTGTTGTAGAGATAGGGTTTCATTCTGTTGTGCATGGTGGAGTGCAGCGGTGTGATCATAGCTCACTGTACCTCTAATTCCACAGGCTCAAGTGATCCTCCCTCCTAAACCACCTGAGTAGCTGAGGCTACAAGCTGACGCTACCACATCCAGGTACATTTTTAAAATTTTTTTTGTACAAACAGGATCTCACTATTTTGCCCAGACTGGTCTCAAGCTCTTGGGCTCAAGAGATCCTCTCACCCCTGCTTCTGGAAGTGCTAGGATTACAGACAAGAGCCATTGTGCCCAGCTGAGAATCTTTCAAAACTAACATCTTACAGTCTCTCTAAAGCTCTCTCCTGTTGGTGGTGTGAGAATATTCTTCTATCGCTGAGGTAGGAATGTACTGACAAAGTTAAGAAGCTGGATCCAGCTTGTCAGAGAAAATCGCAGCTTTTTGTGTTCTTGGTTAGTTGCCCGACAGTGATTGGTCTTGTGGCAATTACCTAGGGTGTCGCTCAGCTTGTTTCTGCTCCAAGCTGCCAGAGGGAAGTGGACCCAGCAAGTGGGTTGGAAGATCAGAGGATACCTGTATGGCTAAGAATTTCTCCACTTCTCAAGGCAAGGAGAGAGGATGGTTACAAGTTATCTGCAGATAGGGAAGTGACAGGACAACAGTCCTGTGACTGACCGCCCTGCTCACAGTTGTTCTTTGTGTTAGAACATTTTGCTCACTGTGGAAGGATCATCTTCTTGTGATGGTTCTTCAATGTACATGAAACTTGGAACTGTAAAGACAATAAAATGGTTAGTACCTAGCTTCTGGTACCCAAAATAGAAGTGGTTAGTAACTAGCTTCTGGCACGCCAAATAGAATGTTTGAGTCTTCAGCCAAGCAAGAGACTCAAAATACAGAATTATTTTTGTTTTGTTTTATTTTTGGAAAGACATATTATTTTCCTTTATCATAATAAGAGATAGGTCTTGTGGATTTGATTATAGAATTTTAGAAAAAGAAAAGGGTGTCTTAATCGGGTAAGAAAAAGAAAGCCGGGAAAGTTTGATCTTTTGGGTCTTGCTGGATTACAGGAAGAAGAGGGAGACAAATGTATAGAAAATGGTCTTCAGCCATACGCCTTGACCTCCAGACGCTACAAGGTTAAGGCAGGACTGGACTGAGCAGAACTCAGAGAGTTCCTGCTCCCTATTTGGGATGCTGGAAAGAGGTTCCCTTAGAGGACCTAGGAGGTTCCCAGTCCATCCTAGGATGGTATATTAGTTTCCTGGGACTGCCAAAACAAAGCAGTACAAACTAGGTGGCTTCCAATTCTAGAGGCTGAAAGTCTAAAATGAAGATGTTGGCAGAGCCATGCTCCCTCTGAAACTTGTAAGTGAGAAGCCTTCTCTGCATTTTCATAGCTTTTTTTTCTTTTCTTTCTTTCTTTCTTTCTTTTTTTTTTTTTTTTGATGGTTTGCTGGCAATCCTTGGTGTTCCTTGGCTTGATGCTGAAGCACTTCAATCTCTGCCTCTGTCCTCACATGGCATTCTCCCCTGAAGTGCTGGTGTCTGTGTCTTGCTATCAGTCATATTGGATTAAAGACCCACTCCACTCTTGTATGACCTCATCTTAGTTAATTACATCTGCAATGGTCCCTTTTCCAAATAAGGTCACAGTCTGAGGTACTGGGGATTAGGAATCCAACATATTTGGGGGAGGATACAAGTCAACCTATAGCAGATGATCACAAGAAAGTCAGAACAGTGGGTATGAGACAGAGACAGATGTGGAATTTAGCAGTTTTTCCAAGTGGCACAGACAGATTCAGAAGTTCCCACTTTTCCCAGGATAAGGGGCAAAAATTGGTTAAAGTTGATAGGGATAGGCCAGGTGCAATGGCTTATCCCTATAATTCTAGCACCCTCGGAGGCAGAGGCAGGTGGATTGCTTGAGTTCAAGAGTTCAAGACCAGCTTGAGCAAGAGTGAGATCTCAACTAAAGAGGCTGAGGCAAGAGAATAGCTCAAGCCTAAGAGTTTGAGGTTGCTGTGAGCTATGACACCACAGGACTCGATCCAGGGCAACAGAGTGAGACTCTGTCTCAATAAAAAAAAAAAGACAATTGGTAGGGGCAAAGGTTTTGGATGTGGAGATTGTAGAACCAAACACCTGACTGGTGAACCACGTGGGAAGAACAGTGAGACCTCAGGTGGCCTCCACTGTTCCACTGAGAACTGAGGTGGGATTGCATTACTAGGGAAATTCCTGGGCCCAGATGTGCTGAGAAAAAATAGACTATAAATGATGAATTCCACCAGCTTCAATCTTCTCGTAGCAGCAAATGCCAACAGAATTATCAGACCAGGAGCCATCCAGATCGGCCACCCAGAAAGCATCCTATAAACTAGACCTTACAAGTGCACCTTTCTTCTGCTACCTTGAGGTACATTTCTACACTGAGACTACCTTTTTGTTTCCTTTCCCACTGCTCCCCTCAGATACCATCTTGAAGAATAATAGGGGGAGAAAATGGGTTGCTGAAGGATTGAGCATTTGTGTGAGTAGTCCAAGATGAGAACACTTTATCTAAAGAAATGAATAAGACTCTGGGATTGAACTGAATCTCCATCCACTCCACACTCTCTTCACACATATATGTGCATGTATGCCCACACGTGTGCACAGCCCCCTACACACACACACACACACACACACATGCACACACACACAGTGCTATGTAGAGGCAAGGGGTCTGGTGAGGATCAGGCCAGTCACAGAGCAAAGAAGAAGATGCATTTTCTTTACACTCCTCAATGACATATGAACCCAGCATACATTGTTTTATTATGCGATGACCGGGTTATTTGAAGGATCTAAAGATGTTATTGCATCCTGATCATGATTTTGCATTTATCTCCAGTTTAAGTTTGCTATGAATTTATTTCTGTACAGATGTAAATAGATAGATCTTTGCTAGGTTTATGAAAGTCTGGCCAGCAATTCAGTCAGTGTGGAAAGCTAAGGGTTGGAGAGAGGAACTTCATGCAGACTCTCCTCCACAGCATGACAGGCTATTCTAAGGGAACTCTTGAGATTGGTGACAAGGGGAATTATTTGCCTTAAGTTTTCATCACCTACAGATATGTGATTCCTTGATCCTCTTGCCTCAGCCTCAGCCACAATTCAATCCGAAATACCTTTTTGGCACTCACTGCGGTAAGGTGCAACTTCACCTGAAATTTCTAAGTTGAGCTAATTGAAATGAGATATTATCTGGAATTCTCTAGAAGTGATAGAATAAACATTTTCTCAGGCATACTAACCTGGGGTACAAATGGTGTACAAACAAAGAGTGCCTAATCCGAATTCCAGCTTTCACCAGAGAAACTATTGGAATTGCACCTTCTTTAAATCAAGAATTTTGGCTCAAAGTTGAAGGGATGGTTGGGATATTGCAGCTCCACCTGCTTGTTCCTGAGGTCTCTTGGCTGGTGGCCCCACTCTAGACATCACTCTGGTTGAGCACCACCACCCATGACCCCATGTCCACTACTAGCCCTGCTGCTGCTCCTCTGTCTGACACACAGGAGCTCTGAGGCTTCTCCCAGAGAAGTCACTTAGTGTCGTGGAGGCCTTTCCTCATCCTCATACTATCACTGCATAAATCCATTACTTAATTGGATATGTTATAATTATGTGTTAGTTTGGTTTTCTCTAGGCATAAATAGAGAGTACCTTAAAAGCAGGGACTGTGTCTTTCATATCCTAATTTATGGTGCTATATCTCATATGCAGTATGAGATCAATAAATTAGAGAAAGAAAGGTTCGATGACTTTTGGTGTTGGTCCAAAGGAAGAACTATGGACCATGGAAAGAAGATAGGAATAAGGAAAGAGCTCCCATCACCAGCTTAATCACTCGGAAGTCAGCCTTCCTCTTCTGCAAGTTGCCGAAATTTCCTAGTGCTCCTAGGAAAGGTGCCCTGACTTTTGTCTTTCACATTGGATTTTCACTGCAACAGGATAAGTTCTCATCTTATAGGATGAAGTGAGAAAATTCCAAACATTTTAGATGGTCTGATGACTCCTTAAGAAGATTATCGATTCTGGGAGTTGAAGCTGCTTTATATGTTCAGTGAAAGTTCCTAACTTTCCTTGACACTCCTGGAATGGAGAGAATTCTAAGAGATATCTCTTCGATGTCTGCCTTTCACTTTTTACAAGGAAAACAGCTGCTTAAATTTTGGCAGAACAAGTTGCTTTCTCTGTGTGTGTGTGTGATAGGGAGAGAGAGAGATTTTTTTTTCTAGTAAAAAATTTTCTAATAAAAAATTGCAACAGAAATGGAGAATATGTAAGAAACAATTACCTAAACTTACTACCCAAAGTTCTGGCCTCAGAAAATGGACTGGAAAGGTAATCAGTATAATTATTAGGAACCTGGCCTGCTTTTATTTATGGGGCTTGACATATCACCCCAAATTTGCCAAATGTAGGATGTCCTGACAGCTAAAACTCAAATGTTTCCTGTGGAAATATGGTCATGCCCAGTGAAGTTGCTGCCCCATGGAGGTTATATATCTTTTCAAAACTAAACATTTGTGCCTGCCAGCTGCCTGGAATAGAAATAGTTTCTGACCGTTAGAAAGGCTGCTAGGCCTCCTCTAGATTACTGATATTTTCCTAGGTAGAATCGTAAGATGAACTCGTTCAAATACAACTTTTAAAAATATAACAGTACTTGACAAAAATTGCCTTCTTTTCTGTAGCATTACCTATTGTACTAAAGAAAAAATTAGTGTAATGATTAATTGTGTATGTCAATTTAGCTACACCATAGTACCCAGACAATAGATCAGACACTAGTCTGGGTGTGGCTGTGAAGGTATTGTTTTAAAGATGAGGTTAACTAAATGAATTGACTTTGAATGAAGCAGATTACCTCCATAACATGGGTGGGCCTCAAACAATCTGTTGGAAGCCTTAGGAGAAAAGAGACTGACCTCATACAAAGAGAAAATGGGGGCAGCAAGACTGCCCTTGGACTCAAGCTGCAACATCAGTTATTCCTTTGAACTCCATAGTGTTGACCTTTCCTGAAGATTTTGAACTTACTGGTCTAATCAAGCTGATCTAATCAATCTTGCTGATTCATAATCATGTGAGCCAATTCCTGAAAATAAGTCTTTACCTCTCTGTCTCTGGCTCTCTCAGTTCTGTCTGTCATCCAATTAGTTCTGTTTCTCTGGAGAACCCTGACAAATACATTATACATTCTCTCCAGCATGGCCTTGGAACCACGGAAGGGCAAATCTTTTGGGCTCCGTAGAACAATGTCTTGAGTCTTAGACGAACCGTGAGCTTGGTCTGGTCAGAAAAGGCATGTAAAATTGATCCACTTGGAGGGATATATGCTCCTTTGGATCTTATCTTGGGAGAATTGCTGAAAGCAGACCAGATTCTTCTCAGACTTACATTGAATGCTCAGAATCATTGAGGACCCTTACATGGGACTCATAAGACCTAAAAGCAGTCTCCAGGGAAGAACTTCAGAGACTTCTAGAACTAAACTCCGGTTCTGAAATAGCATTCTCTCAACTGTGCAGCACATTTTGGCTGCTGACATCTGAAGGTAGAACCTTGCTTGGCTCTGGAATTTGTTATAGTGATACACTGCTATTTTAATTCTGAAGTGTGTTAATACCCTGACAACCTCCGTGGATTGCCTGAGCTCACAGGTTCAAGACCCGCCTGAGCAAGTGCAAGACCCTGTCTCTTAAAAAAACAAACAAACAAAAATAAACAGCCAGACGTTGTGGCTGGTGCCTGTAGTCTCAGCTTCTTGGGAGGCTGAGACAAGAGAATCACTTGAACCCAAAAGTTTGAGGTTGCTATGAGTTCTGACACTAGGGCATTATACGAGGGTAACAAAATGATACTCTATTTAAAAAAAAAATAAAAAAAAAGAAACAAACAAACACATGAACAATTATAGTAACACCATTATACTTGAGCTGAGGGTTACCTGTCTTGAGTCCCACACTTTAGATAATCTCATTCAGATCATGCCCCTCTGACGCTTCCTGAAGTTACCCCTCGTCTTCCCTCCCCTTCTTTACCACAAGCTACTGGGGACTCCAAGTCTTGAAATTTCATGCTCAACTTCTCTGTTTAGAGCCTGTGAAGATTTGTACTCCCAAAGATCTGTTTGTCAGTGATGAAACTGAACTTATAGATGTGAACAGGTATGAAATGGATCTGGGATGGAAAAGAGGCTTCAAACTGAGCCAGGGCTGGTCTGCATCACTATGTTTTATAGTGGAATGTCAATGGGTCTGAGAATTTTAAGTATGAATTTTATTTTACAGGTGGCTATAAAGGTATTTTTATCAAGATTGGAAGACAAATCATATTTCTTTAACCATTTTTAACTTTATTTTTAACTCAATATTTAGACATAGAATATGTAGGCTTTCATTTGTACTCTAGACCATCTGTGTCAATCATCACAAAAGTGAAGGAATTTGTGACTTGAATAAAGGTTTAGAGTAGCTAACCACTAAGTCCCTCGCCAATGCTGTGATTCTACATGTGGTAGCCAGAGGCGGAAGAATATGGTCAGATTCTTTCTACAGAGCTCAAGAAAAACAAAGAGGAAACAACCTCAAGCCACTGGGGCAAGGATGGTTTGACTTTAGTCCAAGTTTCCTTTTGGTTAGGCTTTCTACTTGGGCACTACTTTTCTTCAAAATTTCATCACCACTAAAGCCTGTAAGACATTTCATATCATGCCAGATGCAGTTACTAAATGAGGATTGGCCAAATTTGCTTGATTGTCAAGTCAATAGTTTATTTGATGAACATGAATATATCCAAAGAATTAAACTCTCAGATGCCATTGGTATTTTGCTATGTGGAGGATAAATAGATAAAATCAGAATAAGCCATGCTATGAGACTGAGGTATCTTCTGACGATAAACAAACAACATTGGAATTGAGAAAATACTGGGTTTGTTTTTTGAGAGGAAGTATAGTATATTCATAGAGAATGTACTAATGATATGTCTAGGACACTAACTTTGTTTTGGGGTGCATTTTAACCAGCTTCTCAAAATTCTTCATTGCATAAATTCTCCCAAAAGGAAAAAGTTTTTAAAAAGACTAGAAATTGAAATGAAGATCTCCTGTACCCAGTGTCCCCTAGGTAAAACCATCAGTCAAGTAGGATGTCTCTGGCTCCACCATACATTGAAGATGCTGATGGGGCTGCCCCTTCAGATAATTAGACATGACAAAGGCTAAGTGGCATTGAATTCAGATGGTTTATCTACCATGGATTTCCATGAATTCTGCTATAAAAAAAAACTGATTATAATTCTGCATCTCAGAATTTAGGGAGATTTGTCATTGTGAACTAGGATGGTGCTATTGACTGAATTTTGTCTCCTCCTTCCCAATTCCTATGTTGAGGTTCTAATCCCTAGTTGGAAATGGGACTTTTGGGAGATAATCAGGTTTAGATGAGGCCATGAGGGTGAGTCCTCACAATGAAGAGAGATACTAGGGAGTTTGCACTCTCTTTGTCTCTCTGTCTGTGAAAATATAATGAGAAGGCAGTCATCTACAAGCAAAATAGAGAGCCCTCACTAGATCCTGACCATGCTGACACTCTGGTCTTAAAATTCTAGTCTTCAGAACTGTGAGAAAATTTCTGCTGTGTAAGTCACCCAGTCTGTGACATTTTGTTATGGTAACCTAAATTGACTGACAGATAGACATGAACATTTTAAGGTACATTGGAAAGGAAAAGCAATAGTAACTCTAGAATAAACCAATTGTAAGCAAAGGAGGCATCTAGTGTATAGATTCAAGGTGTATAGTGATGAGTATGGCATGGCATGGAACTGGTAGCAGGTGAGGATTACGACAATATGGACTGTTGTCAGCCTTGTGGATAATAACATAAGAAAGCTACATCTTTGGGGCCCTCATATTGGGTTTTACTCTTATGCCAGCAAGGTTCCAACTAGCAAGGGCATTACTACAAAGAGCTATTGTACTTCATAAGACCCATCTTCAACAGTGATGGTGTATGACATTGAGGCACTATGTTTATAAAACACAAAATGTTTACCTTGGAGGGTGGATACAGGACTAGCTCATGTGACTCATTTGAGATAAAGTCAATCTCTAGAGTTCTTGAACAATAGGTTCAGTAAGAGACTCAAGAGTTGATCCTGGTGGCAGAAACAAGATTTGGCACTAAAAGTCCATTTTGTAAAAGAAGGTCAAGTAAGAAACAAAAGAAAAACAAAATTATGTGACTGTGTTTTGTGAAAAATATTTATACTGAGTTTAGAAAGTAGGTTGTACCATTTATTCAACATATAGCCTCTATGAGGATCTCATTTTTCTTATTTCAAACAAAGGTCATCATATCTCTATTTCCAAGGCTGCTACATTTCTCTGATTCTCCACTAACTAGAAACATAGACACAGTTAATATTTTATTATTTTCAAGGAAGACTGACTTCTCAAAACATATTCCTATGAGTCAGCTTATATTTAACAGAAACTACTACCTGTATCAAAATATTTTTCACAAGAGAACAATTTCAGGGATGATCATTAATGTAGACAAATGGGAAAACATAAATAAATAGAATTAAGGCACCATAGCTTACCAAAGAAGAAATAAAGGCCTAACAGTATGCAGATTTTTCTTTGTGTTGTTCTTATTAACCAAAATAATGTATTACCAGCCTATTTTTTCTCATAAGAGACACATTACTGTTAAAATGAACAAAAACTCACCATCCTATCTACTCATTTTGAATCAGTGCATATAGCTCAGTCAGCAGAGTTGTGTTATTATTGGTGTATTTATAAAATCTAAGGAACTGCCGTGGTCCCCGGAGGTCCAGACATTCTGAGTACATTCTTGTGTGCTGGACTATTGCACCTGGGAAACATAATCCTAAATACAATTGGCTATGAGATATAAGTTTGGAAAGGTACAACGGAAATGCTAGAAAATATGGGAAGAGAATTTTGAAGAGACTGAAATTGTTCTTCAGCTTTAATTTGAAGAGTAAAGAATAAAAAGGTAGAAATGTGAAGGGTTTAAATGTGATATCCTTAGAAAGTGACCTTTCTAATGATTCCTTTCCATTACTAAGGGATGTTGAAGAGCAATGTGTATGCTCATTCCTACTCCTCTCCCTTGCACCTGGGAGAACCCAGGCAGCTAGGTGGAACCTCATTTGCCTATCCAAGAAATGTTAAATAACTTGCTCCTCTAATGCATAAAACAACATAAGATAAATTGTTATGGTTTGGATATGGTTTGTTTATCCCCACCAAAGCTCGTGTAGAAATTCTGTACCCAGTGTGGTAGTATTATGGCGTGGGGCCTGCTTGGAGGTGTTTGGGTTGGTGGTGGATATCTCCTGAATGGGTCAGTGCTATTTTTGGTAGGGAGTTCTTGCTCTTGTGAGACTGGATTAGTTGTCCCAGGAATGGATTATCCATCATGTCTGCAAGAGGGTTTTTATGCACTAGGACATCCCTTGGACTTCCCCTCCTCACCGTGTTCCCTCTTCTGCTTTCCAGCCTGGGGACTTCATGAAATGCAAAGACCCAATCTCAAATTTTCCAGCCACCAGAATCATGAACCAAATAAACCTCTTTTCTTTACAAATTACTCAGTTTCAGATAGTCTGTTAAAAGTAACACTAAATGAATGAAGACATCAATGTGCAAAACTCACCATCATGGAGCACAATAAGAAAATCTGTTTTGTGGGTGGTGCCTGTGGCTTAGTGAGTGGGGTGCCGGCCCCATATATCGAGGGTGGTGGGTTCCAGCCAAGCTCTGGCCAAACTACAACAAAAAATAGCTGGGCGTTGTGGTGGGCGCCTGTAGTCCCTGCTACTTGGGAGGCTGAGGCAGGAGAATCTCCTGAGCCCAAGAGCTGGAGGTTGCTGTGAGCTGTGTCACCACAGCACTCTACCAAGGGCAATGTATAAATATTAAATTGTAAAATCTGATAATGATGGTGCTACTGGAGCAATGAAAGGGTAGCTATGAGAATGTACACCTCAGGCATAAGTCAAATGGATGGGGAGTTTAAGAACTAAATGATGAACAATAATAGTTAGCCAGGCCAGAGTAACATTTACAGGAGAATATTCCTTGAAGACAATAGTGTGGGTAAAGTGTATGTGAGGGATGCATATAAACCCATCTACTGTCAGAATTTCAATTACCACCAATATGTTGACAAGTTTCAAAAACCTACTTCTAGCTCATTTGTCTCTCGTTGCATTTACATGTTGAAAGATTTTGTGGAAGTTTTGCTTATACGTTCATCTTTCCCTAAAATAGGAGTAGAGATAGGATTCTAGGTAATTATAAGTTGGGGCTTGGTGGGGAGCATCTGGATGGAGAAGTAAGTGGCAAAGACTTTTATTCCATTTTGTCTCATTCAACCTTGTTGAATGGGATTTCATAGCAGGTGTTCCACCACAGATTTCACTTCCCGAACTAGCTATTCTAATAGCATCTCCTCTGTCATAACATTCACTTCATATTCATAAAGACTGCAGACTTTAGTGTACAGCTTTTGTTTATGCCTTTTCCTTCCCCCCTGCTTTACATATAATTTAGCCATATATGGCTTAACTAAGGGAGTTAGGCTCATTTGAGATTTTTCCATCTCTGCTTCCCTTTGGCTCAGTTTTCATCTTCTCTCTTGGTGCTGGTGTATTTAGATGACCTTCTCTCATGTAGGAATGGTCAGGCTGCCTCTTCTTAACTGATGTTCAAGATAGAGACCTTGAAATGAGTGAAGTCTTGTATCGCCTTTGCCCCCCTGATTTCTTGGGCCAGGAATGAACATTTGTTGGGTCAGAACCCTAACTCTTTTATCATTTTGACTAGTCCCTCTGTCTTGAAGAATTTTAAAAACATTTCTTTTGTTCATATTTTCACATCACTTCTAATATTGTTTAATTGGTTGAGGCTACACCACTTTTTAAAATTCTTTTCCTTCTTTACATTTTTCTAAATATATAAAAGAAATCACCCAATGCAAAGAAATGCAAAATCTACTATGAAACTGTTGATACTTGTCTGAAAGTAACAGACATCATTGGCTAAATTAGTCATGATGCTAATTTACCTCCAAAAGATTGTTTAGCACATCAGAAATTTCTTTTGACATAAGGAAAAAAACATTGAAATGTAAACTGTTTTAAGGAAAATAATATTATAAATGAAAAACTAATATCCTTTGTCATAATGCTATTTAATCCCATCTGCAGTGAAATATAGATTGTGATCTAGAGGTCTATTACCTGTTGTAGTAGGAAATTAATAACTTTTAGAAAGGTAATAAAGATAATTTATCATTTAAATCTAACTTTTTTCCTTGCTGCTATAACAAAACTTGCTTTCTTCTTTTGTAATCTAGTGTTATTTTGTGCAATGTTCTTTGTCCTTTAAGAACTCAAATCAGATTCTGACTTGGTGGTATATCCCCCCTTTTTTATTATACAGATTTGGGCTATGTCCTCACAGCTGGGCTGTAGTTGGGTATGTTTGAAGCAGATTTAGATTCACTTCAGAGGATGGCACACTGTGGGAGTTGAATTAAGATCACCCTTGGATCAAATGTGGAACATTTTGAACAAAATATACAGAAATAGAGGTTTAAGTTGGGCAAGAGTAGAGCAACTGCATATCTTGGGTTGTCTGAGACAGACTTGGTTTGATGGACCTTTTCACTCACAAAAGCACTCCCAGTTTTGACGGTAAAATTATATATTCACCCTAATTAGGTGACTTAAATATCACACACAACAAATTACAAGCATCAGAATGTGTTACATGACGTCTTTACTAGGACAAGAACTAGTGGCAAAGAAGGGAAAGTCTGAGCCAGGTTGGGGCTACAAATATGCTTTGTAGTTTTTCTAATTATAGTTGTTAGTAATTTGGGGCTAACTTTCCTCCTTTCTTTCCTTTAGCATTCTTTCTACTTCTTTATATAATTTCCCATTTTGTGTACCACTCTACATTTTAGTATTTTAATTATAACATTTATATTCTGATAGAAGTGAAAATTGATCATAAAAACACAAAGCCTAATAGGTTTCTTTGAACCTTAAACCATGAATTTCTTTCCTCTCATTTAGTTATTTTATATGTTGAGGATGTCTGAGATAGACCTAATTAAAGACCCAAAAGGGAAGAAACTCAAATATATTAAAAATACTTTTTCTCACCTTTAAAAAAAATTCCTAAGCTTCCAAATGCTAAAGAAAGTATCATACATTTATGTATTCATGTATTTATTTTAACTGACAAAAAATATATAGTGTAAAACATAAATATTTGAAATATGTATACATTCGGGGATGGCTTAATCAAGCTAATTAACATGCATGATCTCACATACTCATTGTTTTTTTCGGTAGTGAAAACAAAATCTATTCTCTTAGGGATTTTCAAGAACACATTATTAACTATAGTCACCAGGTTGTATAATAGATTTCTGGAACTTGTTTCTCCTAACTGAAATTTATAAAGACTTTTACTACCATGTCCCCAATCTCTTGTATACTTTTAAAATACTTGAATGGAAAGTTTCCATTCAGTTGGAGTCATTTCACTTAAACCTATGTCAAACCACTATTGTATGTTAAAATACTTTGCTAGATTTACAAGATGATTGAAGACTTGGTTTCTCCTT
The DNA here is from genome assembly GCA_963573935.1 of Arctocebus calabarensis. NCBI lineage: Eukaryota > Metazoa > Chordata > Mammalia > Primates > Lorisidae > Arctocebus > Arctocebus calabarensis. The sequence goes on from CAUYON010030055.1 coordinate 14,733, forward strand.
TAGGGACACTCCTGGTCTGGTGAGGCATACCTACGTAAAGAAAAGTCAAGGCTATTGGTGAAGCCTCCTGCCCATCTCTGAATGAATGTCTTCCCCATGCCTTCTTTCTAGAGCCACATACCTCAACCCCGGACTTTGGCCGTGAAGACCTGATTGTTCTTTCTCTAATCTCTCTAAGTATTTGGAACAAGAGTTAAAAAAAACAGAGAATGTAAAAAATTAATTCATCTGGTTCCAAGTTATATACATTAACTTCCTCTGTAGAAAGTCAAAAGAAAATGATATCTGAGGAAGTGTCTATCTGAGTAAGATCAGGTAGCAAGTAACTGTCCTAAGGTGACCCACACATACTGAGGGAACTCATTTAAGACTGTGGACTGCTTTATGGAGTAGAAGAAGGCAACAGAGAATGTCCTAATGAGGTCATGATTCCTGCTTCCTTCACTAAGTAAGGAAGGAATGCTTCCTTCCAAAGTTGACCAGTTCTGTAGTTCTTGCACTGGCTTATTGAATAAACATGGGTTTTATTAGCTACCAAATACCTCAGAAATGACATATTTATGCTCACCCATTCCCCTGGCAGAATACTGTTCTACAAAGCACTAGTTTTTGTGTTCATTGTAACCTTTCATGAAGATACAAGCTATATATAGCATCTCTGCCTTCAAGAAACTGTCTTAAGCTCCATTTCTATCTACTGAAAACAAACAGTGATCACAGGAAAGAAGCTCTGGACACGCAGGTGATGATCTAAATCACTGAGAGTACCCTAAAAGAGAATACAAGGTGTGTATTGAAAAAAATTCCACCTATCTGAAACAACCAATGACCTTGGAAATGGAATTGGAGATAAGAGGAAACAGAGAGACCCTCATTTTTTTGTTTTTGTTATTTTAAAAATCTGAATACTGGATCGGCTTGGGAGGGAGGGCGGGAGGCCCATGTTTCTCCATGCCTGGGGAAGCTGGCCGTCCTGGACTGACCTGTCCTGTTCTGGGAGAGCCAATAAAGGACTCATCCAACCTGATTCGAGCCCTGACGATTTCAGCTTTGGTTTCAGCACTTGCAAAAGATCGTGGCTGGGGCTGGGTGGTGGTCATCCGAACCCTGGCTGCTCTTAGCAAGCTTGACCTTTCTTCCCAGACCCCTTTGCTGATGCAAGTAAGGGTGATGACCTGCTTCCTGCTGGCACTGAGGATTATATCCATATAAGAATTCAACAGAGAAACGGCAGGAAGACCCTTACTAC
>CAUYON010030056.1:0-26300 GCA_963573935.1 Arctocebus calabarensis
GTTGTGGCGGGTGCCTGTAGTCCCAGCTACTTGGGAGGCAGAGGCAGGAGACTCGCTTGAGCCCAGGAATTGGAGGTTGTTGTGAGCTGTGATGCCACCTCACTCTACCCAGGATGACAGCTTGAGGCTCTGTCTTAAAAAAAAAAAAAAGATTAGTTCTCATGCTAGTCACTAGAACCATGTCTTTGCGTGTCTTTTATAAATTAGTAATTCAAAGCAGAGTTCTTGGCTTTTTGCCTCTAGGTGTGCTGTAGAATTTTTAAGTTTACAGGAATCCTATAGGAAAATAAGTGTAACTCTGTTTCTCATACTGACAATACATTAGAATCATTTAGAGTGCTTTTAAAAGACCTAATACTGATGAATGAACCTCATCTCTAACCAGTTAGGTTAGAATCTAGTCTAGAGGCTCGGCGCCTGTGGCTCAACGGGCTAAGGCGCCAGCCATGTACAACTGAGCTGGCGGGTTCGAATCCAGCCCGGGCCCGCCACACAACAATGACAGCTGCAACCAAGAGATGGCCAGGCGTTGTGGTAGGCGCTTGTAGTCCCAGCTACTTGGGAGGCAGAGGCAAGAGACTCACTTGAGCCCAGGAATTGGAGGTTGCTATGAGCTGTGATGCCATGACATGCTATCCAGGGTGACAACTTGAGGCTCTGTCTTTAAAAAAAAAAAAAATCTGGTCTAAAGATGCATCTTGATTTGTATTTTTAAAGCTCCCTTCGTGAGAGTCAGTTGATCAATGTAATTGAAGATACAACTATTTCAAACTTTATTCTTACAGGCATCTTCAAAAAGAGGAAGTTTGGAAACTAAAGATGATGTATCATTTCGAAAAGTTCTTGGTAATCCAGGTAGAGGATCCATTAAAACTGTAGCAGGAAGTGGAATAGCTGTTACACGGGCGGTTCCTTCTTTGACGTCTACATCAACACCTCTCAGATCAGGGTTACTAGAAAATCGGTAGGAAAGACTTTTTTTTTCTTATTAGCTTTATCTGTTTATAAATTGTCTTTTAGGCTTTTTAGAAGAGCAGTTTGAAGAGAAGGCGAATTATAGAGTACATTTTTGGTAGATGATTTGTATTTGTCATATATAGTTTATGTCAGTGATACATTTTGGAGCACATAGACTACAGTATATTAATTTAAATATAGTGTAGAGAATTAGATAACAGTAGTCATTGCTTGTCCTTTATGTTGGTTTATGATTTTTAATAGTGTGAATTATGACTTTTTAAAATAAGCTTTATTGGAGGGGGGAGTGAAATAAATAAAATAAATAATTTTTTTTCTGTTCTCTACAGGACTGAAAAGAGAAAAAGAATGCTATCATCTAGCTCAGAGTTGAGTGAAGATTACCCTAAGGAAAATGATTCATCATCGTAAGTTGCCTTAAGAGCCTTTATGGCACTAGATCAGTGTTTTTTAATACTGATAATTATAACCATTGGGAATTGGAGGGAATGACATTTAATTTATGAGAATTCCAAAGATAGAAGAACAAAATTTAAAGTGTTTTTTTTTTGTAGAGACAGAGTCTCACTTTATCACCCTTAATAGAGTGCTGTAGCGTCACACAGCTCACAGCAACCTCCAACTCCTGGGCTTTAGGCAATTATCTTACCTCAGCCTCCCAAGTAGCTGGGACTATAGTCGCCTGCCACATTTCTGGCTGTTTTTTTGTTTGGCCGGGGCCGGGTTTGAACCTACCACCCTCGGTATATGGGGCCAGTGTCCTACCCACTAAGCCACAGGCGCTGCCCTTTTTTTTTTTTTTTTTAGACAGAGTCTCACTGTGTTGCCCTCAGTAGAGTGCCATGGCATCACAGCTCACAGTAACCTCCAACTCTTGGGCTTAAGCGATTGTCTTGCCTCAGCCTCCCAAGTAGCTGGGACTACAGGCACCTGCCACAATGCCTGGCTATTTTTTGTTGCATTTGTCATTGTTGTTTAGGTGGCCTGGGCTGAGATCAAACCTGCCAGACTCGTTGTATGTGGCTGGCGCTCTAACCACTGTGTTATAGGCACCAAGCCAGAATTATTGTTTTGATGACAGTAAACTATAGGCTAAATAAAGAGGCAATTTGGCCTTTGCTATTACTTTTGTCATTTCATTGGATTTCTCTTAGCCTGTCCTTTTTTTAATCTGCAATAAGTCGTAGAAAAATAGAGCCAAAGTATTCTAAATAAGCATTTTTTGCAGGCTACTGTTTTAGTGTGAACGCCTTCTCTCTCTCTTCCTTTTATGCTTAATTTTTTAATTTTAATTTTTTGCTTTACTCATAAAAAGTCAGCCTAGGGATAAAAAGATGTGAAGCTATGTGAGTTCTCAGAAGGGAATATTAAACTTCATATATGTTTTCTGGGTTGAATAAAAGGGAATAGTTCTGACTCAGCACCTGTGGCTTAATAGGCTAAGGCGCCAGCCACATACACCTGAGCTAGTGGGTTTGAATCCAACCCAGGCCCACCAAACAGTAATGACGGCTGCAACCAAAAAATGGTCGGGTGTTGTGGCGGGTGCCTGTAGTCACAGCTACTTGGGAGGCAGAGGCAGGAGACTCGCTTGAGCCCAGGAATTGGAGGTTGCTGTGAGCTGTGATGCCACAGTACTCTATCCAGGGTGACAGCTTGAGGCTCTGTCTCAAAAAAAAAAAGGGAATAGTTCTGTAGCAGGGCAGTCACCAGCTCATAATCCTCTTCTACATCATGTGAGGGTTTTGTGGGGTGTTTTTTGTCTTCTGGGGGAGAAAACTTATTACGTGGTTAGTATCTTAACTAATACCTTATCAAAAATCAGTTGATAGTCATTTAACTAGTATTTGAGGTCATTGGATCACCAGAAAGGAGTTGGGAAATAGCCAAAGAAACTTTGTGTTAAATGATTTGCTGCTGTCACAGGTATAAAATTCTGGGTAGGTAATAGTACTGGTATCTGAAACTACAGTCATCATAGACTCAGTTTCCTTCTATCTGGTTGATCTACCATCTTTAAGAAGTAGCTTTTGTTTTGTGTACACTCTCTACTCTCATGTTTCCATTCCTATTAATGGAAGGGAGCAAAGGGAGGGTATACTGCTTTTCTTCAGGTAGGAAATTGTATAAGCTGTTTTTGTGCTTATCATATTGGCCACAATTTAGTTGCATGATTATATTAAGTAATGAGAATATCTGGGAAAGAATTCCTGGCCAAAATTCAACCATTATTGCTCAGGGTACAGTGTTTATTTGGGGACAACTAACAGTCTGCTTCTTCCTCTGGTCACCAAAATACCCTTAGTCACCATTTTTCCTATACATAGCACATACTAACCCCCATACTAATGGAGACAGGTTCAGAGTGTTATCTGAACATCATATCCAGCTCAGAATCTAGGATTTCTGGGTAATCCTTCTCTCTGGTGCAGGAAACTGGAGGAGTCCTTGACTATAGCAGTGTTAAAAATCTTTCTAGTTAGATATTGTGAGGACAGTGGAATTAAGTAAGTTTCTAGTTAGTTCATCTACTAGTCTGGTTGGGGAGAAACACCCTTCCTCACTGTATACCCCTGGCTTTGCCCTCTAGTAGGTTTTCCTCATTTATTTTCTTTAAAGTCTATCACCAGTATGGCACCTGTGGCCCAAGGAGTAGGGCGCCGGCCCCATATACCAGAGGTGGTGAGTTCAAACCCCACCCTAGCCAAAAACTAGAAAAAAAAAATACTAACACCAAAGAATCTACCCTAAAGACAGCAAGAAAACCAGGTGCAGTGGCTCACACCTGTAATCCTAGCACTCTGGGAGGCCAATATGAGCAAATTGCTTGAATTCAGGAGTTTGAAACCCCCCTGAGCAATAGTGAGGCCCTGTCGCTATGAAAAATAGAAAAACTGGCTCAGCGCCTGTGGCTTAAGTGCCAGCCACATACACCTGAGCTGGTGAGTTCAAATCTAGCCCAGGCCTACCAAACAACAACGGCTGCAACCAAAAAATAGCCGGCCATTGTGGCAGGCACCTGTAGTCCCAGCTACTTGGGAGGCAGAGGCAGGAGAATCGCTTGAGCCCAGGAGTTGGAGGTTGCTGAGAGCTTTGATGCCACAGCACTCTACCCAGGGTGACAGCTTGAGGCTCTATCTCAAAAAAAAGAAAAGAAATAGAAAAACTGTGGCAGGAGGATTGTTTGAGCCCAAGAGTTTCAGGTTGTTGTGAGCTATGATGCCACAACACTCTACCCTGGGCAACAGAGTGACACCCTGTCTCAAAAATAATAATAATAATAATAAGAGTATCAGTTACTGGCTTGGTGCTTGTAGCTCAGTGGCTAGAGCACCAGCCACATACACCAGGGCTGGCAGGTTGGGTTCAAACTGCCCAGGCCTGCCAAACAACAATGGCAACTGTAACAACAACAACAACAAATAGCCCGGCATTATGGCAGTCACCTTTAGTCCCAGCTACTAGGGAGGCTAAGGCAAGAGAATTGCTTAAGCCCAGGAGTTTGAGATTGCTATGAGCTGTGATGCTATGGCGTTCTGCCAAGAGCAACATACTGAAACTCTGTCAATAAAAGGTTTGGTGCCTGTGGTTCAGTGAGTAGGTCTCTGGCCACCCTAAGCTGGCAGGTTCAAGTCCGGCCTGGGCCTGCTAAACAATGACAACTGCAACCAAAAAATAGTCCAGCCTATAACTGATAGTGTTATTTCCTTTTACCACCTATTCTAGTTTTCCTGCATCCTCTAATAACACTTTTTTTTTTTTGGAGACAGTTTTACTGTGTTGCCCTTGGTAGAGTGCTGTACCGTCATAGCTCACAGCAACCTCAAACTCTTAGGCTTAAGCAATTTTCTTGCCTTAGCCTCCCAAGTAGCTGGGACTGCTGGGACTACGGGCACCTGCCACAACACCCAGCTTTTTTTGTTTGTTTGTTTGTTATTGTTGTTGTTGTTTAGCAGGCCTTAACCAAGTTTGAACCAACCAGCTCCGGTGCATGTGGTTGGCACCCTAACCACTGAGATACGGGCACCAAGCCACTTCTGCTGTTTTTCTTTTTTTTTCTTGAGACAGAGCCTCAAGCTGTCACCCTGGATAGAGTGCTGTGGCATCACAGCTCACAGCAACCTCCAATTCCTGGGCTCAAGCGAGTCACTTGCCTCTGCCTCTCCAAGTAGCTGGGACTACAGATGCCCGCCACAACGCCCGGCCATTTTTTGGTTGCAGCCGTCACTGTTGTTTGGCGCTTCCGGGCTGGATTAGAACCCGCCATCTCAGGTGTATGTGGCTGGCGCCTTAACCCGTTGAGCCACAGGTGCCGAGCCCACTTCTTCTGGTTTTGATGGTTTGCCTGTTGGTGTGACAGAGATCCTTATATTTGAAGGCCCTAATCACCATATGCTTATCAGGCTGTGGTTGTTATTAATTGCCCATTGCAATTATGTGAGAAACATGCTGCTGCTACTACTGTGCATGAGTGCACTAAGAGATGTCCTAGTGAATCCCCTTTATTCCAGATATATTCTACCTTGCTGTTATTATGTGGTAGCAACCCTTCACCCTAATTTAATCAAAGTCATATTATCCCTGACGGTCTGGTAACTCCTTTCTTTGCCTGTTCATCTGTTTTTGTATGGATCTCAAAATAACTAGGTAGCAGCTATTACATTAGGTTTAATTGTTATCTGACTATGATTCTTGGTGAAAAGTTCACCCCATGGGTACCATGATCTACAAAATTTAAAATGGGCAGCAAGCACAAAATAGAGTTATTAAAAACAACAGTGTTGGCTCAGCACCTGTGGCTCAATGGGCTAAGGCACCAGGCACGTACACCTGAGCTGGTGGGTTCGAATCCGGCCTGGGCCTGCCAAACAACAATGATGGCTGCAACCAAAAAAAAAATGGCCGGGCATTGTGGCAGTCACCTGTAATCCCAGCTACTTGGGAGGCAGAGGCAAGAGACTCGCTGGAGCCCAGGAATTGGAGGTTACTGTGAGCTGTGATGCCACAGCACTCCATCCAGGGTGACAGCTTGAGGCTCTGTCTCAAAAAAAAAAAAGAAAACAACATTGTTAGCCACATGCAATAGCGTGTGCTTATAAGCCTGGTTATTCAGAAAAGGGGATTCCCGGGGCGGCACCTGTGGCTCAAAGGAGTAGGAAGCAGGCCCCATATGCTGGAGGTGGCGGGTTCAAACCCAGCCCCAGCCAAAAATTGCTAAAAAAAATAAAAGAAATAAATAAAAGAAAGGAGGATTCCTTGGGCCCAGGAGTTTGGGACCAGCCTAGGCAGTACAGTAGAACCTCCATAGCTGACCACCTCCCTACACTGACCTCTTTCTTAAGTTGATGTAATTTTCTTATATTGAATGTGTACCACGTGTACATATCAGCACAGTAGATCTAGTTACTTATGTTGACCAATTTGTTATAGTCCTTTGGGTAGTCAACTTACAAAGATTCTACTATTTATCAAAGATTTATTTTTTTAGATTTACCTTTTTTTTTTTTTTTCAGATTAATACAAAGGTACATACAATTAGGCTACATTGTTTGCATTTGTGAAGAAACCTCTGAGCTGTATTTGAGTTCTTCCCCCAGGAGGTGTCCTATATACCACTACATTGTATCCATTAGGCTGGAGCTTACTGAGCCCATTGCTCCCCTTCCCCTCTACTTGAATTTAATTGTGTTGTTTTTCTTTTTCTTTTCTTTTTTTTTGTTTGTTTTTTTTTTTTTTTGGAGGGACTGGTTCTTTATTTGAAAAAGACACATGTCAATATTCAGTATCAAAACAGTTTTCCCTTTGTTTGTGCCTGTAGTTGTTCATCTACTAGTTTCAAATTAGTATTGAGTACATGAGATGCTTGTTTCCCCTTCCCCCGAATTTGTGTTTTTCCTCTTGTTTGTGCCTATAGTTGTTCATCTACTAGTTTTAAATTAGTATTGAGTACATGAGATGCTTGTTTTTCCATTCTTTTTTTTTTTTTTTTATTGTTTTTCCATTCTTAAGCAGAATGTTCTTCAACTCCATCCAGTTAAAGACATAAATCTGTGGAACATAATAGAAAACTTATAGATAAAACCAGCGCCATGTCACCACCTGATCTTTGATAAACCAAACAAAAAAATACCAAGGATGTTTTTATTTACTGGCTGCAGGGGGTTACATCTGTTATCCTAGTACTCTGGAGGCCAAGGAGGGCGGATAGCTTGAGCTCAGGAGTTTGAGACTAGCTTGAGCAAAAGCAAGACCCCCTTCTTTTCTAAAAGTAGAAAACTACAAGGCATTGTGCCAGGTGCCTATAGTCTCAGCTACTCAGGAGGCTGAGGCCAGAGAAATGCTTGAGCCCAAGAGTTTGAGGTTGCTGTGAACTGTGGTGCCACGGCACTCTACCTAAGGGGACAGAGGGAGGAGACTCTGATGCCACCCCCCCCAAAAAAAGATATTTTTTTCTATCAGTGCATTTAAAACTACTTCATTTTTTTTCCATTTCATGGTAGTTCTATATAGTGAGATCACATCTCATTTAAAAAATAGTAATTTTCAAAAAGATAATAATAGGACCACTTCTACTTTTCTTTGATTTCTGGACCCGTGTATTTTGCATAAATGTAATGGTTTATTGATTTAAGGTATATGCATTATACCTTGAAGGGCATCCCATTCCTAATAAGATCCACTCTTCTTTTTTTTTTTTTTTTTTTTTTTTTGAGACAGGGTCTCTGTTGTCTAAGCTTGAGTATAGTGGGTCATCATAGCTTAGTATAGCCTCAAACTCCTGGGCTGTAGCCAACCTTCCTCAGCCTCGTGAGTAGCTGGGACTACAGGTACATGCCACCAAACCTGCCTAATTTTTCTATTTCTTACAGAGATAGGGTCTTGCTCTTACTCAAGCTGGACTCTAACTCTTGTCTCCAAGCAGTCTTCCTGCTTCAGTCTCCCAAATTGCCAGGATTTCTGTGTGAACCACTGTAGCCTGCTGAAACTATCTTTAAGCTTAACTTTTACTTATTTTTTTCGGAGTAAAAAAATATCCATTAATTTTTTTTCTTAGATTTGTATTATAAACTTCCACAATATTGGGTTATTGATTGTATCATTAACTACTCTGGACTTTTAAAGGATATTGAAGTGATTTATCAAGTCAGCAGCTTTGGGGTTATACTGTATGTGGCAAGAACATTGGATCCTATGGTCATAGGCCCTTGTTGTACTTCCTTTTCTGCAAAGTGGACTTCTTGTTCTGAGATTATAATATGTGAATTTTCATGTTAGTGAATGATATTTTTATGAGCCCTTGGATAGTAATGCTGGTCAAGATACTGCGAACAGGAAAGGTAAATACATATAATAGTGCCCCCTTCTTCTTAGTTTTACTTTCTATGGTTATAGTTGCTTGCGATCACCCTCAGTCTAAAAATATTAAACGGGAAATTTCAGGCTTGGCGCCTGTGGCTCAATGGGCTAAGGCACCAACCCTGTACACCTGAGCTGGCGGATTCGAAGCCAGCCCAGGCCCGCCAAACAACAATGACGGCTGCAACCAAAAAAAATGGCTGGGTGTTGTGGTGGGCGCCTGTGGTCCCAGCTACCTGGGAGGTGGAGGCAGGAGACTCGCTTGAGCCCAGGAATTGGAGGTTGCTGTGAGCTGTGATGCCACGGCACTCTATCCAGGGTGACAGCTTGAGGCTCTGTCTCAAAAAAAAAAAGGAAATTTCAGAAATGAACAATTTGTAAGTTTAAAATTGCATGCCGTTCTGAGTAGAGTGATGAAATCTTGAGCTATCCTGCTTCATCCTTTTGTTCAGTGTCTTCATGCTGTAAATATTTCCTACCTGCCCAGCTACACTTAGTAGCTGTCTCAGTTACTATATTGACTGTGGTGGTGTCACACCGCTGTGTTCAAGTAACCCTTATTTTACTTAATGATGCCCCCAAAGCACAAGAGTAGTGAGTGATGCTGGCAGTTCATAATGTGCCAAAGAGAAACTCTAAAATGCTTCCTTTAAGTGAAAAGGTGAAAGTACTTGACTTAAGGGAAAGAAAAAAATTCATGCTGAGGTTGGTAGGATCTGCAATAAGAACAAATCTTTTATTCATGAAATTGTGAAGAAGGAAAAAGAAATTAGTGCTACTTTTGCTGTTGCACCTCAAACCATAGATGGTAGCGCCACATACAACATATGTGCTTGATATATAGGTGGAAGACATGTTTACAAAGGTGTTCCGATTGATGGCAATTGAATTTGGAACTATCCACAGTTTCAGGCATCCACTGTGGATCTTGGAAATTATATCCTGTGGCTAAGAGGGTCTGCTGAGTATAGACCGTGCATCAATCCTAGTAAGGATTAATTGCTGTCTTTTCTAGGGTGAAAGGAATCTGATATTATCAATTTGCTATTAAATCACTGATTTCCTTAAGGGATGCTACTAGATCAAGAGTTCAGAATCAGTGTTTGCTGTTAACCAACTGGACATTCAGCAGCAGCTAAATCTTGGTGAAGGGGGACCATTTATGCCACCATGGCTTTTTTTTTTTTTTTAATTCATGAGCCCTTTGTGGAATTATCCAAATGGCTAAGGACAGTGTGGCTGACATACACTGGACAATTTGTCTGGTTGATTGTTTAGTGTCTCTCCAGTGTTTTCTAGTGACCATTAACATATGAAACAGATCTTCGCTCTTCATATATACTCTAATAAAGACTTTTTTATATACTTCTTCTATAAATTTCTCTGTGATCTTCCAGGGATTCCCTTCCATACTCCTGATCATCTCATTGCTGTCACCTAAAAGTTCATGACCTACTTCTCTTTCCACACAAAGAGGATGATGAGGTGTACCTCTCAAAACTGCGCAGTGGAGGATTTTCCCCTCACCACTTGTCTTTCTAGGTAGTGCCTCATTTTCATTTTTTTATCATTGGACCAAGATGACTTATTCATGAATCAGGCATAAGTTTATTTCCTCTTCTTTCAACTTGTCATAAGAAATGTCCAGAAACCCTGTTTTTGTTATCTATTCCTACTTATTTGGGGCCATTCCCAATATACCAGTTTCTGTTTTATAAGGGATTACTGCTGTACTCTCTTGATGTTATAACTTCATGGATGTTGAACTTATCCCTAGCTCATGATGGTTAGCTCTGGTTTCATAGTCACTTGATTATTAATACTCAGATGCTCAGTGTCTTCGAGGGCCTAGTAATATGTTAAGAGTAGTGTGGTGTACTTTATGGATGAGGTATAATTTTCTACAACTGATGGTGTAGACTTAGAAAACTAAGGTTTGGGGATGCAATTCTTGTATGGGTGAGTGACTCTAGATAGTGTTTTTCCTTAAGTTGGTAATTGGCTTAACTGAGCCTGTCATCTCTCTTAAGCAGATCAGTACTCATAACCACCAACCTGTTTCGTTTTCTTTATGATTATTATTTAACCCATGTCACATGCATTAGTTTCTATTGATGTATTAATAACCTACTCCAAAATGTAGTCACTTGAAATAGTAACTGTTACTGCCTTTGATTTCATGGTCACCTAGTTGGTTCTATGTACCTGGGCCTAACTTGGCTGATTGTACTCTGGTCAGTAGATGGGTTGACTAGGGTTTGGCTGATCTAAGATGACCTCACTCATAACTGGACCATCTGTCTTTCACCATCTAACGCTTGGACCTGAAATTATTCACATAGCAGTGTCAGGGTTCCAAGAGAGTGAGCAGAAACCTGCAAGGTGCCTTTAGGCTTAGGGGTCAGAACTCTCATGCTATCACTTCTGTCCCATTCTTTAGGAAAGGAATCACAAGACCAGCCCCATTAAGAGATAGAGAAATAGACTGTAATTCTTTTTTCTTTTTCTTTTTTTGAGACAGAACCTCAAGCTATCACCCTGGATAGAGTGCCGTGGCATCACAGCTCACAACAACCTCCAATTCCTGGGCTCAAGCGAGTCTCCTGCCTCCACCTCCCAAGTAGCTGGGACTACGGGCGCCCGCCACAACGCCTGACCATTTTTTGGTTGCAGCCGGCATTGTTTGGCGGGCCTGGGCTGCATTTGAACCTGCCAGCTCAGGTGTACGTGGCTGGCACCTTAGCCCGTTGAGCCACAGGCACTGAGCCTAGACTGTAATTCTTGATGGGAGGCTTGGATACATGGAGGAAAATAATTTAGGACATTCTTTAACAATTTTATTTTAAATAAAATTTATACACATAAAATTCACCTATTTTAAGCGTGCAATTCAATGATTTTTAGTAAATTTATTGAGTTGTATTACATCACCATAATTCAGCTTCACTTTCCATTACCCTAGTAAGATCCATTGTGTAATCATTTTACTACATTTCTAAAGTGGTAGAGATATATTGTCTGAGCCATATCCTCTTCTACCTTATGTCATTCTGATTGACATTCTTATGTCGTTCTGATCAAATGAAAATTGTGGCAGTTGTAACAGAACAGCAATAAAATTTTTTTTTTTTTGGTAGAGACAGAGTCTCACTTTATCGCCCTGGGTAGAGTGCCATGGCGTCACACAGCTCACAGCAACCTCCAGCTCTTGGGCTTTAGCGATTCTCTTGCCTCAGCCTCCCTAGTAGCTGGGACTACAGGCACCTGCCACAGCGCCCGGCTATTTTTTTGTTTTGTTTTGTTTTGCAGTTTGGCTGAGGCCGGGCTTGAACCCGCCACCTTCGGTATAAGGGACCGGCGCCCTACTCGCTGAGCCACAGGAGCCGCCCAGCAATAAAATTTCTATTGCCATTCCCAAACAAATGGTCCAACTCCAGAATCCTATTTTATTTTATTTTATTTATTTTTTTTTTGAGACAGAGTTTTACTTTGTCACCCTCAGTAGATTGCTATGGCTCACAACAACCTCAAACTTTGGGCTTAAGCGAGTCTTGCTGCAGCCTCCCAAGTAGCTGGGACTGTAGGTACCCACCACAATGCCTGGCTATTTTTTGGTTGTATTTGTCATTGTTGTTTGGTAGGTACAGGCTGGATTCAAACCCGCCAGCTCTGGTGTATGCTGCTGGTGCCCTAACTGCTAAGCTATAGGCACTGAGCCTTTTTTTTGAGACAGGGTCTCACTTTGTTGCCCATGTAAGAGTGCTGTGGTGTGATCACAGCTCACTGCAGCCTCAAACTCCTGTGCTCAAGTGGTCTTGCCACCACACCCAGCTAATTTTTTTTTGTTTTTTGTAGAGATGGATCTTGCTCTTGCTCAGGCTGATCTTGAACTCCTGACCTCATATGATGCCTCCCAGAGGGCTAGGACTACAGGTGTGAGTCGCTGTGCCTGGCCCCAGAATCCTATTCTTAAAGTGCTTCCTAGGCCTTTTTCTAGTGCCATCTGCTGTTTAATACATACTCTAGAAGTGGGCTCTGAAATGGAGATTAGTGTGCACGTGAATTAGGAGGAAAGCAGGAATGGAGTGAGGAAGGTAAGAGAGTGAAGGGCAGGAAATGAAGCATGGGTGTAATCTCATACAGAAGTCACACAAGATCATGAAGGTTGGGCTTTGTCCTGATTGTAGAGGAGAAATCTGTCCTCTTCCACCGTAAAGTTGTTTTAATCCAAATGAAGGAAGCTGGACTTCTGTTCTCTAACACTCAGCGTTACATGTGACTCCGAGATTATAAGCAAAGTATCTCTAGTAAGTTGAGGGAAGTCCTGTGAAGAAGAGCACTAGGCCCTGGCTAGGATGTGATAGAAGGGTACAAAAATAGAGCCAGGGAATCTGGGTGGAGCACCTAAGTTGTCTCCTAAGGGTTTAATTCATGATGATTCTTCTAAATTAGCACTTTTAACCAAAGAATGAACATGTATTTGAATGGACACTCTTACTTATATGGTTTCAGGTGTTTGAAGATAATAATACAGGGGGAGAACAGGGCTTGTTTAAGAAAATTTAACCTTGTGTTTATGAACTTATAATATTTTAATCACTATAAGCTAAAATAATTTTGACATTTAGTAAATAATATTTCAAACATGTAAAATATAAGAACATTTCAATTTTTATTTGTTTTAATTTTAAACCTATAAACTACCAGTCTTTAACAGTTTACCATTTAATTAGTTCTTTTGATTAGTTCTCTTTCATCTGGTTTTGATTTTCATGAAGAAAAAAATATATATATATATATAATTTTACTGTCTCTGATTTCACTTTTATATAAAGAAAATGCTTTAGAAAGAAAGGCGGGCATGGTGGCTCACACTTGTAATCCCCAAGCACTCTGGGAGGCCTAGCTGGGTGGATTGCTTGGCTCAAGAGTTCAAGACCAGCCTGAGCAAGAGTGAGACCCCATCTTCACTAAAAACAGAAAGCTAGCCAAGCATGGTGACACATACCTGTAGCCCAGTTACTTGGGAGACTGAGGCAAGAGGATTGCTTGAGCCAAGAGTTTGAGGTTCCTGAGTGTGTGTATGTGTGTCAACATCTTCATGATATAAATCCTGAGAAATTTTTATTTTTTTTATTGTTTGGGACTCATGGAGGGTGCAAAGAATTAGGTAACACTGATTGCATTTGTTAGATAAAGTCCCTCTTATATTTCTGTCTTGCCCCCAGGAGGTGTGTCATACATACACCGTGTTGCTGTGAGTTTTGATGACATCATGGCACTACCCAGGGCAACAGAGTGTAAGACTTTGTCTCAAAAAAAAAAAAAAAGTGCCATTAGTTTTGCAGAGTTATGGATTGGATAAGCTCTTGACTTAGTAATGAAAGGATATTTTCATAATCCTCCCTCTTTCCTTTTTTTAACCCCCTTAGAGATGGGATTTTGCTTTCTCCCCCAGGCTGGAGTGCAGTGGCAAGATCACAGCTCATTGTAATCTCAACCTGCTGGCTCAAGCTATCTTCCTGCCTCACCCTTCCAAATAACTAGGACTACAGGAGTACATCACCATACCTGGCTAGATTTTCTTATTTTTTTGTAGATTTAAGGTTTCACTATCACAATTCTCATTTGTTTATATCATCAGCTTTTTGAGGCTTTCATAGTATTGTTACTTGACTTTTAAGCATATCAATGAATTATCCATTAGATTTATACATTTTTTAAATAACTATAAAATTAAGAACAGTATATACTGGCTCAGTGCCTGTAACTCAGCGGCTAGGGTGCCAGCCGCATACAACAGAGCTGGCAGGTTCAAATCCAGCCCAGGCCTGCCAAACAATGACAACTCCAACCAAAAAAAATAGCTGGTGTTGTGCTAGGCACCTGTAGTCCCAGCTACTTGGGAGGTTGAGATAAGAGAATCGCTTAAGCCCAAGAGCTTGAGGTTGCTGTGAGCTGTGATGCCACGGCACTCTACCAAGGGCGACATAGTGAGACTGTCACAAAAAAAAAAAAAAAAAGAACAATGTATACTTATGTTGCTTCAAAATTTTTACCTATAGGAACAACAAAGCTATGACAGATCCTTCAAGAAAGTATTTAAGCAGCAGTAGAGAAAAGCAGCTGAGTTTGAAGCAGTCAGAAGAAAATCGGACATCAGGTAAGTGTTCTTGTAATAAATGAGATAAACTTACTATTATATGATGTATTACCCTAGAAATAGAAACCTAGGCTAGATGCCATGGCTCACGCCTATGAGCCTAGCACGCAGGGGGGCCAAGAGTGGTGGGTTGCTTAAACTCAGGAGCTTTGAGAGCAGCCTGAACAAGAGTGAGACCTTTTCTCTACCAAAACAGGAAAACTAGCCAGGTGGAGTGGTGCATGCCTATGGTGTCAGCCACATAACAGGCTGAGGCAAGAGGATTGTTGAAGCCCAAGAATTTGAGGTTGCTGTAAGTTCTAACACCATGGCCGACACTGTCTCCAAAAATAAATAAATATAAAAACCTAAACCAGGACATACATATTCATTAATCAGGAATACTGCATAATCTGAAACTAGTTTTTGTATACCAATTTTTACTATCTGGCTAAAACAGTTTAAATTATTAGAAATATAAGGGAACTTGTATTCTGTTTATAAAAAATCCAGCCTTTACCTTCTTGCCCCACTTGACTACCTAGAATTAGACTTTTTCATTGTCAGAGTTCCTGAAACGTAGAATGAATCAGTGGAGTAAAGTGGTTCAAATGAAAGTTCATCATTGTTGCTACTTATTAGAAACTTTAGAAAGTCTTAAAATTATTGTCTCAATAGCAGTTATTTAAGCTTATTTTTGTACCCTGTTTTTACAAAAATTAAAAGTTAGACTGTCTATGAATTTTTATCAGATGTTTTCACATTTACATATGTCTCATCCTCTAAAATTCTTAGAGACTCAGATTTGAATATTGTGTCCATTTAAAATTAAACTGCAGCAAGCTAAAATATGACATATTTTGATAAATTAATTAAATTTAAGAGAATTCAGTTAATCAGGACTGTAGGAATGTTCTCTTTTTGGTGGTTTTGTCTTAAACTCCTGGCCTCAAGCAGTCTTCCCACCTTGGCCTCTCAAAGTGCTAGGATTACAAGTGTGAGCCACTATACTCAGCCAAATTTTTAGTGGGTTGGGATTGTGACATTGACTCCTACAGAAAGAAATCTCCCTAAGTTTTACCTCTGAAAAATTAATACTTAGAAGATACAAACTTCATTTGTTTGTACTTAGCTTTTATAATCAACCTGTAGTTAGAAAATAAAAAACTTGAAGATATTATGTGTATAAGCCTTAATGATGAAGTTAAGGTATATCTTCCAGAAGTTGATGTGAAAGAGAAGAGGAAAGAGAAGAAGTGGGTGGTCAAGTGATAAGATTCATGAAACACGATACAGAAATTTTAAATGTATTAAAGTTACAGAGCTAATCAGTAGAACTAAACTCTTACAGCTAATACTTGGCTGTAGAGAAGAGAACAAGAATCGGGATAATGTAAATGAGACAATTCTAATTTTCCATAATAAGGAGTCAACTAATATTGTTTAAGATGAATAAAACAAGAAATAATAGAAATGTTATCTAGTACTGTGGAAGAAATCAGAAAAAGTAAGTTTGAAAAAAGGTTACAAATTAACAGCAAAACTTGCAGACCTTTAGGACAGGGGAATATTTCTTTGCCATTATAACTTTTTCCAGAGTATTCGATATTTTAACATGCATAAACAGACATACCTTATCGATATTGTAGATTTGGTTCCAGACCACCAAATGCTAATATTGCAGGAAAGCAAATCACACAAATTTTTTGGTTTCCCAGTGTATTTAAAAGTATGCTTCTGGCTCATTGCCTGTGGCTCAACGGACTAAGGTGCCTGCCACATACTCCTGAGCTGGCGGGTTCGAATCCAGCCCGGCCCGCCAAACAACAATGATGGCTGCAACCAAAAAATGGTCAGGCGTTGTGGCGGGTGCCTGTAGTTCCAGCTACTTGGGAGGCAGAGGCAAGAGACTCGCTTGAGCCCAGGAATTGGAGGTTGCCATGAGCTATGATACCATGGCACTCTATCCAGGGTGACAGCTTGAGGCTCTGTCTCAAAAAAAAAAAAAGTATGCTTCTGCTATGCTGTAGTCTGTTAAGTGTGCAACAGCATTATGTAGGAAAAAGCAATGTGTATTACCTTAATTTAAAAATACAAAATTTCTACCTCAGTGCCTGTGGCTCAAGCGGCTAAGGCGCCAGCCACATATACCTGAGCTGGCGGGTTCGAATCCAGCCCGGGCCTGGCAAACAACAATGAGAGCTGCAACCAAAAAATAGCCAGGCATTGTGGCAGGTGCCTTTAATCCCAGCTACTTGGGAGGCGGAGGCAGGAGACTCACTTGAGCCCAAGAGTTCTGTGGGCTGTGATGCCACGGCACTCTACCTAGAGCAATAGCTCTGTCTCAAAAAAAATAATAATAATAAAATAAATTAAAAATAAATAAATAAAAATACAAAATTTCTAAAAAAAAAAAAATACTACCTACATTTACCTGAGCTTTCAGCAATTTGTGATCTTTTCACTTGTGGAGAAGGTCTTGCCTTAATATTGATGACAACTAAACATTCAGGGTGTTGGTTACTGAAGGTTGGGGTTGCTGTGGCAATTTCTTAAAATAAGACAGCAGTGAAGTTTACCACATCCGTTAACCCTTCCTTTACTAAAGATTTATCTGTAGCATGTGATGATTTCTGATAGTATTTTACCCACAGTAGAACTTCTTTCAAAACCCTGCCACTGCTTTCTCAAGTAGATTTATGTAGTATTCTACATCCTTTGTTGTCATTTTGACATCTTAACCAGGAGTAGATTCCATCTCTATAAACCACTTTCTTTGCTCACCTGTGTAAAGCAACTTCTCATCTGTTTTATCAAGAGATTGCAGCAATTCGGTAACATCTTCAGGCTCAACTTCTAATTATAGTTCTCTTGCTGTTTCTACCAAATCTATAGTTTGCTTCAAGAATTGAAGTCTTAACCACTCAAAGTCATCTATGAGAATTATCAACTTCTTCCAAACTCCTGTTGAGGTTGCTGTTTTCACACAGTCACCAATGTTCTTAATGACATTTTGAATAGTGAATCCTTTCCAGAAAGTTTTTAATTGACTTTCAAAAAAGTCTTTTTAAAAGACTCCATCAAAGGGGTCTTCTCTGTGGCAGTTATACCCTAATGAAATTTATTTTTAAATAAGAAGAGTTGAAAGTTGAAATCATTCTTTGATCTGTGTACTGCAGAATGGATTTTGTGTTAAACATTGAAAACATTAATCTCCTTGTGTGTCTCCAAACTTTTTGGTGACTAGGTGCTTTTTCAATGAGCAGTAGTATTTTGAAAGGAATCTTTTCTTCTAAGCACTAGCTCTCAACAGTAGGCTTAAAACATCAGTAAATGGGGTGGTGCCTGTGGCTCAGCAAGTAGGGCACCAGCCCCATATACCGAGGATGGCGAGTTCAAACCCAGCCCCGGCTGAACTGCAAAACAAAAAAAAAAAATATCTTGTTGAGGTGTTTTACACCAAAACACTATACCAAGGGCGTTAAAATTAGACTCTGTATATAAAAAAAAAAAAAAAAAAAGTCAATAAACAGTCAGCGCTCGTAGCTCAGTGGGTAGGATACCAGCCACATATACCAAGGCTGGCAGTTTCAAACCCAGCCTAGGCCTGCTAAAAAGAACAATAACAACAAGAAAAATAACTGGGCATTGTGGTGGCCTGTGGTGGGCGCCTGTAGTCCCAGCTACTTGGGAGGCAGAGGCAAGAGAATCGCTTAAGCCCAAGAGTTTGAAGTTGCTATGAGCTGTGATGCCATGGCATTCTACCGAGGGCCACAAAGTGAGACTCTATCTCAATAACAAACAAATAACAACAACAAAAAAATTCAATAAACATGTAAATGCTATAAAAAGATGTGCTCAAGTTTTATTGTCCATTTATAGAGTATGGGTAGGCAGAGTAGATTTAGCATAATTTTTTTTTTTTTTTTAAGAGACAAAGTCTCACTTTGTCACCATTGGTAGAGTACCGTGGTGGTCACAGCTCCTAGTAACCTGCAGCTCTTGGGCTTAGGCGATTCTCTTGCCTCAGCCTCCCAAGTAGCTGGGACTACAGGCACCCACCACAACACCTGGCTATTATTTTTTGTTGCAGTTTGGCCAGGGCCGGATTTGAACCCGCCACCCTTGGTATATGGGGTCAGCACCCTACTCACTGAGCCACAGGCATCACCCAGATTTAGCATAATTCTTAAGGGCCATGGGATTTTTTACCATGGTAAATGAACATTGGCTTCAACTTGAAATCACCAGCTGCATTAGTTCCTAACACAAGTTAGCCTGTCCTTTGAAATTTTGAAGCCAGACATTGACTTCTTTTCTCTAGCTGTGAAAATCAGACATAACATCTTCTTCTACTATAAGGTTACTTTGTCTGCATTGAAAATCTGTTGTTTAATGTAACCCCCTTCATTAATTATCTTACCTGGGTGTTCTGAGTAATTTGCTATATCTTCTATATCAGCAATTGCTGTTTCATCTTGCACTTTATGTTATGGAAGAGGCTTCTTTCCTTAAATCTTATGAGCTAGCCCCCGATATCTTTACACTTTTCTTCTGCAGCTTCCTTACTCCTCTTAGCCTTCATGGAATTAAAGAGAGTTAGGTCGTCCTTCCTTGGGATTGGGTTTTGGCTTAAGAGAATGCTATGCCCAGTTTGAAGTTCTACCTGGACCGCTAAAACTTTGTTCACATCAGCAATAAAACTGTTTCACTTTATCGTTCATATGTTCAGTGAAGTAGCACTTTTATTTTCCTTCAAGAGCTTTACCTTTGCATTCATAACTTGGTTAACTGGTGGAAGAAGTCTAACTTTTGGCCTAAAGTGAGAGATGTGCAACTCATTCTTTCACTTGAACATTTAGAAGTCATTGGAAGGTTATTAATTATCCTAATTTCAATTTTGTTGTGACTCAGGGAATAGAGAGGCCCAGGAAGAGGGAGAGAGATGGGGGAATAGTTGATGGAGCAATCAGAACACACAACATTTATCAGTTAAGTTTGCTGTCTTACTCAGGTGTGGTTTATGGTGCCCCAGAACAATTAACAAAGTAACATTAGAGATCACCAGTCATAGATCATTATAACAGATGCATTACCAAAATGTGACACATGAAGTGAGCATATACTGTTGAAAAAAACAGCTGGGCACAGTGGCGTGTGCCTGTAGTCCCAGCTAGTCGGAAGGCTAGGGTAGGAGGATTGCTTGAGCCCAGGAGTTCTGGTCTATAATACACTATATTGATTGGATGGTCTCACTGAGTTTGGCATCAGTCTGGTGACCCCCATGGAGCTGGAAACCACCAGGCTGCCTAAGGAGGAGTGAACTGGCCCAGGTCAAAAACAGAGCAGCTCAAAACTCCTGTGCTGATCAATATTGAGATCAGGCCTGTGAATAGCCACTGCATTCCAGCCTTTTACCTCTTCTCAAAAAAAAAGAAAAGGAAAAAATGACATTGATTGATTTGCTCAAACAGGGATTGTCACAGACCTTCAATTTGTAAAACTGTAATATCTGCAAAGCTCAATAAAGTAAAACATAATAAAACAATGTATGCTTATATTGCTTCAATTAAACGGGGAAAAAAGAAATATAAAGTGGCCCAATGTGTAATTTTATTATTGAATGAATATGAATGGTTGATTGAGGCATTAAGTTTTTCCTTTGTTCATTTGTTTTATTTATTTATTTTTTTACTTAATTTCTATTAAATCATAACTATATACATTTATGGGCGGCACCTGTGGCTCAGTGAGTAGGGCGCCAGCCCCATATGCCGGAGGTGGCAGGTTCGAACCCAGCCCCGGCCAAAAACTGCAAAAAAAAACCCCAAAAAACAAAACAAAACAAAAAACTATATATATCTGTAGGGTACAATGTGATGATTTGATATACAATGTGTTCATTTATTTTATAGGGCTTTTACCTTTGCAGTCATCATCATTTTATGGTAGCAGAGCTGGATCCAAGGACTACTCATCTGGTGTCACTAACTTAGACAGGTATACATTGGTTATGTGCCTTGTGAAAGACTTACGAAGCTCTTGTTTTCAGAATATTGCATAATCGAATAGGCTGTGCATTGTCCTGTATGTGAATATACCAATTTAAAATAACAAAATTGTTGAGAATTATAGAATCATGATATTTTAGGTAGAAAGTACTCTACAAATGTTTTAGTTTGATCTCCCTCTTTTTTTTTTTTTTTTTTTAATTTTTCATCAAATGAGTAAACAAAGGTTTAGGAGGATTTGTCCTGAGGCCATAGGTTGTGACTGTGAGTGGTGTCAGGTTCTAGACCAGTATATTTTCCATTATACTAAGTGATGAACATACGAATGTCTCTCCCCTGAGACATTTTTATGTTGCTTTTGTTGCCTATGTATTTGTTAAGAAAAGTCATTAGCAAAGAAATTTTAAAACTATATTCAAAAATCTAAATATTTAAAAAATTCTTTCATGTAGCTAATGAAGCACATATAGTAGAAAATTAAAAAGATAATGGATGTATGCAATGAAAAGGAGATCTGTTTCTCTTTCCTACTTCCTAGTTTTATTTTGCCTATTTTGGAGGCATCCACTGTTACCAATATTTTTCCAGGGTTATTCTATGTATGGAAATACATTTTGATAGTCTTTATCAATGAGGATGTGGTAGGATTAAAAGAGAATTAATAAAATATTAAATAACACGAAGTATAGGAATGGAGAAGAGTGTAGGAAAATTAAAATATTTGAAGTTCTTTTTCTTGTTTGAGAGGAAGCCACCGTTAAGTGGACATATTAAAAGGTACAAATGACTTCCATTCTAGACAAGATAGAGTAACGGGGGCTGGATTTACCTTCCTTCTTGCAACAGCTAGTAACCTGGACAAAATATATGAAATAATGGTTCTCAAGACATTGGACATCATGTAGTAAGGGACAATGACCTATGAGAGATGGGAAACAAATGACTGTTCAACTCACTTCCTAGGAAGTTCCCAAGCCACAGCACAAGGTGGTAGTGGGAGGGAAGGAGGGGATTACACAGAACCCTGTACTCTTTCTGAATTGAAGGATTGGAGTTAGTGTACTAGGTGTGAAAGAGCTTCGTGGAGAAAAAAAATTGCAGAGATCTGGAGAGAGTCAGGAATATTCAGTTGAGTGCTGATCAGCACATGTGGGTTAGGAAAGTAGCCACAGTTAGGGAAGGAACCACTCAGAGTGATCTGAGGACACTTAGAGTTCAATGAGTTATGCATAGTTTATGTTCCTGATAACAGCAAACAAGTATACTTGTTAGGAAGAACTATCCCTTGAGTTATTGCTGCTATGGTTCAACATAACAAGTATTAAAAGTAAGACCCAAAAGTTGAAATTGTTTCCTAGTAACTTAACCACATTGTAGAACAAATTTTAAGAATTTTCATAGTTTAATTTTAAAAAAAAAGAATTTTCATAGATACCAGAAATACATAGTATCTGTCAAGGTAAAAATCACCTGGCATCCAAGAAAACATTACTGGGCATTCAGACAAATTAAAAAAAAAATTCATAAGGAGAAAAATCAATAAACACAATTAGAGATGACAAATTATAGAATTAGTAGATAAGGATGTTAAGACAGGCCCACCAGACAACAATGACGGCTGCAACCAAAAAAAAAAAAAAAAAAAATGGCCAGGCGTTGTGGCAGGCTCCTGTAGTCCCAACCACTTGGGAGGCAGAGGCAAGAGACTCGCTTGAGCCCAGGAATTGGAGATTTCTGTGAGCTGTGATGCCACAGCACTCTACCCAGGGCAACAGCTTGAGGCTCTGCCTCAAAAAAAAAATAGACGAAAGATTGACTACATGAAGTAGAGATACTGAAAATATATTGTTTAAAAACTAAAATTCTGGGGTGGTGTCTGTGGCTCAGTGAGTAGGGCGCTGGCCCCAAATACCAAGGGTGATGTGTTCAAACCCATCCTCAGCCAAACTGCAACAATAACAAAAAATAGCCAGGTGTTGTAGCATGCATCTGTAATCCCAGCTACTCAGGAGACTGAGCCAAGAGAATCGCCTAAGCCCAAGAGCTAGAAGTTGCTATGAGCTGTGATGCCACGGTATTCAAACAAGAGCAACAAAGTGAAACTCTGTCTCAAAAAAAAAAATTAAAATTCTGGAGATGAAACCTACAGTGTGATTTGAAAAATACATTGTATAGTATTAATAGCAGATTAGATATTTCAAAAGAATAGTGGCTTTAAAGACAATAGAAACCATTCAGTATGAAGCAGAGGGGAAAAAAGGCTAAGAAAAATTAGCAGAGCATCCATGAGCTAAGGAACAATTTAAGGTAACCAAGTATATGTGTACTTTAGCGTCCCTGAAAGAAAGGAGAAAAAAGGTAGGACAGAAAAAAAATTTTGAAGTATAGATGATCTTCCACTTAAGATGGTTCAACGATTTTTTCACTTTCCATCCTAAGCTAAACCATCATAAGTCCAGGTGTTCCTCCACTTAGGATGCAGGTATGACACGTCTTATAGGAATTCTAAGTGGAGGAACACCCGGACTTATGGTAGCTTAGCTTAGGATTTTTCAACTTTATTATGGGTTTTATTGGGTATTAAGTTCATTTTTGACTTAACAATATTTTCAACTTATGATAGGTTTATCAGGATATAATAGAGGATCATCTGTAATGGCTAAAAGTTTTTCAAGTTTGATAAATACTGTGAAACTACAGATGAAAGAAACTTAATGAAAGATAAAACTACAGCAAGTACATTATGATTAAAATGCATAGGACCAGGGTGGTGCCTATGGCTCATCGAGTATAGCGCCAGCTCCATATACCAAAGGTGGCGGGTTCAAACCTGGCCTTGGCCAAACTGCCAAACAGAAAAATAGCTGAGCGTTGTGGCAGGCACCTGTAGTCCCAGCTTCTCGGGAGGCTGAGGCAAGAGAATCACCTAAGCCCAGGAGTTGGAGGTTGCTGTGAGCTGTGTGACGCCACGGCACTCTACCGAGGGCAGTAAAGTGAGACTCTTGTCTCTGCAAAAAAAAAAAAAAAAAAATGCATAGGACTAGGCTGGGTGCAGTAACTCAAACCTGTAATCCCAGCACTTTGGGAGGCCAAACCAGGAGGATCTCTTGAGGCTGGGAGTTCGAGATCAGCCTGGATAACACAATAAGACCTCCATCGCTACCAAAAAAATTCTTTTAGGTTTCTCACTGGAAGCAATATAGGCTAGTAGACAGTGGCACAACCTTTTTTTTTTTTTTGTATAGACAGAGTCTCTTTACTTTATCGCCCATGGTAGAGTGCCGTGGCGTCATACAACTCACAGCAACCTCCAACTCCTGGACTTAGGCAATTCCCTTGCGTCAGCCTCTCAAAATAGCTGGGACTACAGGCTCGCCACAATACCTGGTTATTTTTTTGTTAGAGTTTGGCCGGGGCTAGGTTTGAACCTGGCACACTTTGTATATATGGGGCCAGCGCCCTGCCCACTGAGCCACAGACACTGCCACTGCCTACGGTGGCACATCTTTTAATACAAGGAAGAAGAAAATCAACCTTGAATTCTTTACCCAGATTTGAGAGGCAGAATTTTAAGATGGTCAAGGGAGACATTTGATCTTTTTCCTATTATATTACTCCTGTGATTATATTAATTAGAATTATCTTAATGGGGCCAGTCTAAATCATGGCCTTAAATAGTGGAGTGTTTTCTCTGATGATTGCAGAAGATGAATTTAGAGAATTTGAAACATGAGATAGACTCAATGTATCATTGTTGGCTTTGACTATGGAAGCGGCCATGTGTCAGGCAATACAGGTAGTCCTTGGCTGATAACCTGCAGGGACATCAGACCTCAGTTTTCCAGCCATGGGGAACTGAATTCTGCCAATAACTTGAGTGAGCTTGAGAGGGAATTTTTCCCAACAACCTCCTAAATAGCCCTGCCCAGCTAATTGATACTTTGATTTTAGTCTGTGGAATGCTAAGCAGAGAATGCATTCGAGCCTGTCTGGACTTCTGACCTATAGCCTGATTGATTTATAATACTCTCTTCTTATCTTTTTGTGAGATAAGAGATGAGATGGTACAAGCCACTACATTTATAGTAATTTGTTAGGTGGAAATAGAAAATTGATGTGTATTTGGTACCTAGAAGTAAAGTGCAGTTACAACACATACGTAAAAATGTGCAAGTAGCTTTGGCACTGAATAGTAATCAGAGTCTGGGAGGCGTTTGAGAATTTTGAGGAGCATGATGTAGAAAGTCTAAATTGCTTTGAATGGCATGTTAGTAGAAATGTGGACATTGAGAACACTCCCATTGCTCAGAGGAAAATGAAGAATGTGCTTTTGGCAACTGTTAGTTAGTGGCAGAAAGCATAATGGGATTGTCTCCTACCACAAAATAAGGATGATGTTAGATTTCTCATTGGAAACACTATAAGCCAGCAGATAATGAAAATATTGTTCAAAACCGAAGTAAAGACTTTTTCAGTCTCAGAAAAACTATAAAAATTTGTATCACCAGAATACCTATACCATAAGAAATGTTAAAGGAAGTACATTAAATGAAAGGAGAATAATACCAGATAGAAACCTATTTACATAAAGGACTGGATAGCAAAAGCACCAGAAATGGTAACATGGGTAAATATAAAGATGTTTAAGTAATTAGAGAAAACATCTTTTTTTCTAATAACTTAAACATCTTTAAAAGATTACTGTCTAAAGTAAAAATTATAAAAATGTCAGAGTAAAACTATAACAAGGCTAGGCACAGTCGCTAATGCTTGTAATATTAGCACTCTGGGAGGCCAAAGCAGTATGACATTAGATTTCTCATTGGAAACACTCAAGTCATTACTTGAGCTGAGGAATTTGAGACCATCCCAAGCAAGAGCAAGACCCTGTCTCTATTAAAATTAAGTATGACAGGCAGCACCTGTACCTCAGAGGGTAGGGCACCGGCCACATACACTGAGGCTGGAGGGTTCAAATCCAGACTGGGCCAGGTTAACAATAATGACAACTGCAACAAAAAAATAGCCGGTCGTTGTGGTGGGCACCTGCAGTCCCAGCTACTTGGGAGACTGAGGCAAGAGAATTGCTTAAGTCCAAGAGGTGGAGGTTGCTATGAGCTGTGATGCCACAGCACTATACCGAGAATGACATAGTGAGACTCTGTCTCAAATAAATAAATAAATAAAGTATGACAAAAAGAACATAAGGACTGGGAAGGGAGAAATGAAAGTATATATACTCTTGTCATGTTTATATGTTAATATCCTACCACAACTCCTAAAATAAGCAGTTTTAGCTAACAAAACAGAAAGGAAATAAAATTGAATTATAAGAAAAAATTCCAAAAGGCAAAGAAAAAGAAAAAGGACAACCACGAACCAAATAACAAATATCAAGATGATATATTTCGTATTAGTAATCATATTACATTACATTTTTTTAAACCCTCCAGTTAAAAGGTGATAACTGTCAGATTAAATAGAAATGACCCAATTATATGCAGCCTATAAGAAACTTGCTTCAAATATAAAGACATAAATAGGTTAAAAGTAAAAGAATAAACTATTTAGTGGTCAGAATATAGTCTCCTCAAGAAATCATGTTGGGCGACTCGGTGCCTATGGCTCAACGGGCTAAGGTGCGAGCCTGGGCCTGCCAAGCAACAATGACGGCTGCAACCAAAAAATGGCCGGGCATTGTGGCGGGTGCCTGTAGTCCCAGCTACTTGGGAGGCAGAGGCAGGAGACTCGCTTGAGCCCAGGAATTGGAGATTGCTGTGAGCTGTGATGCCACAACACTATCCAGGGTGACA
>CAUYON010030057.1:0-17809 GCA_963573935.1 Arctocebus calabarensis
ATCTTTGGTCATTTGGTCTTTGAATTCCTTGAATTCTTGAGACAATTTTTGAAATGCACCCAGAATTTCTAAATCCAACTTTTCCTCTATTTTATTGATCTTGTTTGCAATCCAAATTCTGAATTCAATTTCTGACATTTCGGCCATCTGTTTATGCATAGGATCCTCACTTGTGTCCACCAGAATATTCCTGGGGGTGGGGGGGGTTGACCTACTCTGGTTGTTCATATTTCCAGAGCTTTTCCATTGATTCTGCCCTGTGATTAATTTTACAATGTTTGGCTAGATGAGTAGATAAGGATAATTTGGGCTGGGAGTTCTAGGAGTAGTGATTGACCAGTTCTTTGCTTAAAAGCTTGGACTGGTGTCTGTACCTTTTCCCCTAGAGTTTTGCCACTGCTTGCAAAACTGGGGACCTTCTTGGTGTGGTGGGGTAAAGTGGCTCTGTCTTATTTTCAGCTGGTCTTTTTCTTATCCTAGAGAATCTATTACTCTGGATGGAAATCTGAGCTGTGAAGGAATACCAGAGTTAAGTCGCCGCACCCCCCATAGGTAACAATTGAAAAAGCCAAGTCAAACCTTCACACAACCACACACCCAGGGTACCACTTTGGAAAGTCCTCGGGTGATTAGCCTAACTGAAGAGGTCCTAATCAATTGTCCCAGCCAGCACCAATCTCAAATGGAAGAGTTAAAAAGGTCTCTGGCAACTCTGGCAGGGATCCACTGGAAGCTCTTGTATAATTCACTTTGATGCTCTGTGAGCTCAGGTGGGCACCCCCCCCAGCAAGTAAATTAGTCTGGGAAGGTAGATCCCTCCTTCCCTACCTTACCCCTCTGTCACACTCAGTCGGTGGTAATAGTTGTGATCCAGTTTCCTCCAATGAGCAGATGCTCCAGAGGTTTGTACCTGCCTGGGTCACAGTGAGGTCTTTGGATTCACAACCAGTCCACTACTCTCTGTCACTGTTTGGCAGGGAGAGGTGAGGCCTGACAACCTGGGTACTTGACAGGGGCTGAGACGATTCACTCAGTTCCAGCCCTGTCCCTGATTGATGTAGCTGCTGGAACAGAACAAGTTCACAGAATTTTTTTCTGTCAAGGCTATTTTCCCTGATCAGACTGGGACTGCAAATGGATTTTACTCAGTCTGTGAGTTCCAGCCCTTTGTCTCAGCTTTTATCCCCTGAGGGCCAGGTTACGCAAAGCAGCCCCTCCTTGCGCTCTGTCCCAGCCAGTACTGCCTCAGGCAAACCTTTCACATGCCTTGGTTGCCGTCTGTTCTGCCAGCACTGGAGAACCTGCCCACCTCCCCTGGCCACCCAGAAGACTGGGAGTGTCTCCTCAAAACATCCCCAGGGGTGCAGCTATCCAGCTATTGTTCCAGGAGCTGGTCTTGTCTCATGCCTC
This sequence comes from Arctocebus calabarensis, assembly GCA_963573935.1. Classification (NCBI taxonomy): domain Eukaryota; kingdom Metazoa; phylum Chordata; class Mammalia; order Primates; family Lorisidae; genus Arctocebus; species Arctocebus calabarensis. Next base: position 1,411 of record CAUYON010030057.1, read on the forward strand.
AGGAGACCTTCCCACCAGGCAGGTCTTTTGGCTCACTCCCCTCTCACCACTCTGAGCCGGCAAACCAGCACAGTTTAACAACAGTTTGTGTTCATCCACACCCCTCAAGAAAGTCTCCAAGAATCTGAACTCTGTGGGGAACAGGCCCCCAGACCTCGGGGTGAGAGTGGAGGGGAACACCAGGAACTCCAACTTGCAGGTAGAGAATATATAGTTTTATGCCTGGCTGGAGAGTGCTGTGACACCCTAGTAGGGGAAGGAGGTCTGGTTTTTAGAGAGTCTGTCCCATGGGGTAGAGTGGGAGAATATCTGAACTCTGCTTGCTTGTTTGTATGGAGGTATGGAGTATACTTCTCATGGGGGAGGGGACTCCCGTCCACTTGGTGATGTGCTCTGTACCTTTTTGTTTGTGTCCTTGGGGTCTCAGGTCGCCGCAGCAGGGTTGATGTGCGCTCTTTGACCTTTTCTTTTGGCTCATATCCAAACCATTGGCTTTCTTGCTAAGTTTCTGTTCTTTAACTCTCCTTCTGGATGGGAACCTCTGAGGAAAGCTGGCTACAGATCCTGTCCATATGTTTTTTTAAAGTCATCTACATCATTACCCTAATTAAGAAAAACAATCTTTCTTCATTGGTCATTAGGTATAAAAGAAACCTAGGAGTTTATTCTTTTCTTCTACCCTATGTCTGTAATTCAGATAGCTTTTGAAGGTAAATGGCATATTTAGTTTTGGTTACATGACCCATGAGATTAGGATTATGCTAATAACCAGGAAAAAACTTGTGCATGATACATAATTAAGTCATTTTTCCTATAAATATCAAATTGAATTATGATAACATTAAATCATTGAACTATTTGTTATGGGATTTCCATGAGAAAATATCTGTTATTATAATGTTTAAAATATAAAGGTTTGGATCCTGTAGCACAGTGTTTACAGCGCCAGCCAGATACACTGAGGATGGTGGGTTCGAACCTGACCCGGGCCAACTAAACAACTGCAACAAAAAAATAGCCAGGTGTTGTGGTGGGCACCTGTAGTCTCAGCTACTTGGGAGGCTGGAGGGCAAGAGAACTGCTTAAGCCCAGGAGTTTGAGGTTGCTGTGAGCTGTGACACCATGGCACTTCACCAAGGATGACATTGTGAGACTGTCTCAAAAAACAAAACAACCACAACAAAACCATAAACATCTATTGATTTTTAGTTTTAACATACTGATATGGTCATGTTGAGTTTGTGTTCTGAAAGTAGCTATTTTTTATATGGCTTTCTTCATAATTCTTATCTTTCAGGCAAGGTTTTGTGAATTAAAAAAAGCACAAATTTCTGGATAAAATATAATTATTTAATTAAGATATGTGTCAAATGAGATTAAAGTAAAACAAAAGAGCCAAAACCCTGTAGGGACAAATCAGATATTTCCTGGAAATAGAATTAAGGTTTATAGAATCCGCAAACTCATTTTATTTTTTTGTTATTTTATATTTGATGTCATATTTCTTTGTATTGGTGATATTAGGTGGGTATTTTTTTTTATTAAGTCAAAAGGCCAAAAATCACTTTGCAAAAAAGATATTTGCACCAGATTATTCATTGCAGCTGGATTTGTAATAGCCAAGTCATGGAAGAAGCCCAAGTGCCCATTGACCCATGAATGGATTAATAAATTGTGGTATATGTACACAATGGAATACTATGCGGCTTTTAAAAAAGATGGGCACAAACTCATTTTAAAATGGAGAACACTATAGATGTAGTCCCACCAATTACCTTCCCTCCACCCATCCTCCTGCCTCCCCAGCCCTTCCTCTTCCTTTCCCCCTTCTTCTTGGGCTATAAATGGGTTATAGCTTTCATATGAATACATTGTATACTTTTCCTTAACATAATAACTATGAAATGCCATGAAGGCTATGTTAAGAAGTTTGATGAAAATATTTCAAAATTCTATATAAAACCAGCACAATGTACCCCATGATTTCCATAATGTAGACAGCTATGATTTAATAAGAAATAAAATAAAATACAATATAAATATAAAAAAATAAAAATGAAAACACTTTCTATTGCTTCTTGGCCTTTTGGCTAAGATCAAGTGTAAAAATGAAAACACTTTCTGAACTAATATTTTAAAAAATATTTAGGATCTTAATTATTATTTTACAAATAGGGGCTTAAAATACCTCTTGTACTCTCACAAGAATTTTGAAATATTAAATGCGAATTTAACATTTAAATGAGAAATGTTAAATGAAAGTTCTTTGCAAAGAGCTATCAGGATGTGTGGAGCTGTTCTATACTTAGAAGTGCTTCAAATTTTTTATTATAAAGAATATGGATAATTGTCTGTATGTGTCCCCTCTGGGGTATCAGGAATCAGATCATCTTTCACACTAGTATACCATCATAGCATGATCAGTAAAAATCAGTATTAGATTTCATCCAAACTTGGGATAATAGGGCGTTCTGACAGACATTATGAAAAAGATGACTTTCAGATCATTCAGTACACACGTAAAAAAGGAATAAAAACAATGAGAATAATTTCATTCAAATATGATTTTTAGAAGCATGAAGATCTCTAAAATACTGAACTATAACCTCAAGAAAAAAGTTACCTTGAAATATTAATGTCAGTAACTAAAATAATAAGAGATGGAGTCATATCATGTAACATTAGTGGAATGTTGAGCCTGGAATAAATAAACATAATTATGGAGAAAAAAGTAGGGAAAAAGAAAAAGGATGATGATAATAAAAAAGTAAGTAAAAAAAGAAGTAACCACAATACATGTGTTTTTTGCTTTTTGAAAGGAAGACTTTATTTAGGTAAGGATTTAGATGCTAATTATGAGAGAAATACATAATGCATAAGGATCTTGGAAATTTGGAAGCAAAATGAAAATTTTAGAAATAGATATTTTCTAAACTAAATATGATCAACAGATGAAATTTAGGATGACCACTCAAACTTGAAATGTAGATAAGTTGTTAATATTTCAATTATAATAAATATGTTCCAAGTAGTGCATAAGATAAATTTATACTAATATGAAAAATGTTCATTGTTTATCTGAAAGTCAAATTTAACTAGTGAGCTGTAATTTTATTTACTAAAATTAGCATTGATAAACCAAAAGAATGGTGGTCTAGCTATAGTATTATATAAAACAGACTTTGGTTCAGCAAGAATTTCTTCAATAAGCTATAAATTACATGAGCTACAAAGTGATAGATTTATCATACTATTATTATATTAAAATTGTATAACCTCTGATCAAATAATACACTATAAACAAAGTGAAAGTAAAATGCACAGACTGGGAGAAGGTATTTCTGATTCATATAACAAGTAAAAGATTAAAATAAAAATATTATAAATTGCTTTTACAAGTTAGGAAGGAAAGAAGAAAGAAGGGGGAAAGAGATGAAAGAGAAAGAGAGAAAGGAAAGCAAAGCAAATAATTCAGTAGAAAAATCATCAAAGAACATTGAATAGGCAATTCAAAGTACAATGCTAAATGGTTAATACTATAAGATGCTAAATCATAGTAATCAGGACAATTAAGATTGAACTAATCAAGACTGCTATTATTACTAATCTGGCTATCAAAAACTTTAAATTTTGACAATTCCAGAATTGAAGAAGATAAATTATAAAAACCCAATTATTTCTGGGCATATAAATCAGTTAAATTAATTTGGAAATCGGTTTGGCAGTATTCATAAGGATGCACAGAGGAGTGACCTCATTTGAACTGGATGCTCTGATCCTGAGGCATACACATAGAGCTGAGCTGTAATACAGAAGTCATTAACTGCATGTGGCTATTTGAATTTAAATTTAAACTAATTTAGAATGAACAATATTTAAAGTTCTGCTTCTTACTTGTACTAGTCACATTTTAAGCTCTCAATAGATACATGAGTTAGTGGCTGTCATATTGGACACATAGAACATTTCCATCGTTGTAGAAACTTCTATGGGATACTGACCCTCAGTCTGAAAATTGAGCCTGTGTCTCTTGCTGAAAAGCTTTGTCAGTGCTGAGTAGTGAGAACTTTTTTCTTTTTTGGTGGGGCAGGACCTCCCTAGGGGACTGCAGTTCTTCACCGCTTCCCTCATTTATATATATGCCCCACCCCAGTAGCTTTTGCACTTCTTTCTAGCAAAGCCAAACACTCAAGGGCTACCAGCTATGCTGTGTTTGTGTGTGGCTGACCACATGAACAAGCATGAGAATATCTTTTGACTATCACACACACTTGAAAGGGCTAAAATATCAATCAATGGGGTTGTGTTCAGATATTTTAGTTTGAGCATGTAATTCTCTGCATATGTTTATATCTGCAGTTTTATTTATATGGCCATGTCTGTACTGTATCTATGCACCTGACAACTGGTATTTTGAAGAAATAAAGTAGAGGTGAAGGTCCAGCTGTCCTCAGCTGTTAGAAGCCAATACCATATCAACAGAAGCACCAGAAAAGGCTCACACTGCATCGCTTTGTTTACACCTGAACAGGGTGGTGGTGAGGGGACTACATTATAAATAAACAATGTTTTTAAAGAGCATAAATGTGCAAATCAAGTAGCTAATTGTGTTTAAGGAAGAGTACCTGTTTCTCACATCTGGCCCAAATTGGTTGCTGTTAGCTGTGACTCCACAGCACTCTACCGAGGGCGATAGAGTGAAACTGTCTCCACAAAAAAAAAAAAATAAATAATAATAATAATAATTAACCAAGAAAAAATTAGCCTAATGATTCAAGCAGAGTTTAAATGGCCACTCTTCAGGGATATTATAAAACAATCTCTACTTTGTTGAATTTGGACATGATTTAGTTTAATAATTTGATTTCTTGACATTTTGGGGTAAGACAAAGTCAGCAAGGTTAAATGGTTTGGGAGATGGGGACAGGGCTAGAAAGAGGAGTTGATTTTAGTGTCAAGACTACAACCACAAGGACATACTTAAGACTTCCTCTGTCATAACTGAAACTTTATACCTATTGAAGAACCACTTCCTCTTTCTCTCTATTCCCTGATTTCTGATAACCACCATCCTGTTCCCTGATTCTATGAGTTTGACTGCTGTAGATACCTCATATAGGTGGAAACATGTAATATTTGTTCTTGTCTGACTGGCTTTTTAGATTAGGCTGGAATTTCTAGGTTCATCGACATTGTTATAAATGACAGGATTTCCTTCATTTTTCAGGCTGAATAATATTCTGTTGTATGTATATACCATTTGTCAGGCTAAATAATATTCTGTTGTATGTATATATCATATTTTTTCTATCCATTCCTCTGTCAATGAACATTCAAGTTGTTCCCATAACTTGTAGTTATTCATATTTGTGATGAATATGTGAATGCAGATATCTCCTTCACAGTCTGATTTCAATTCTTTCAGATATATAAGTGGGATTGCTGGATCATATAGCAGTTTTATTTTAATTTTTGAGGGGCCTCCACACTATTTTCCATAATGACTCTTCCCTTCTCCATTCCAGCCAAAAGGGTGGGACTAAAGTTCTCAATTTCTTCATGTCCTCTCTTTTTCTTTTTTAAATAATAACTACCCTAATAAGTGTGAAGTTTCTCATTGTGGTTTTGGTCTGCATTTCTCTGATGTTTAGTGATATTGAACACTTTTCCATAGACTTATTGGCTATTTCTATGCCTTCTCTGGAGAAATGTCTCTTGGTCATTTTTAGATTAGGATTGTTTGCTTGTTTTGTCTGTTTATTTAGTTGGGTGGAGGGGTTTTTTTGGTACTGAATTATAAGAGAGTCTTACGTACTTGGTGTATTAGCTCCTTATCAAATAGTTTTTCAGTTGCCCCTATCAATATACAGATTTATCTTGGGCCTTTTGTAGTTCCAGACAAATTTTAGGATTATTTTTCTATTTCTACAAAAATGTTTTTAGGATATTGTTATGGATTATGAACATGTAGATAACTATGGGCAGTGTAGACATTTTAACAATATTCATTCTTCCAATTCACGAACATAAGATGCCTTTCCATTTATTTGTGTGAAGTTTCTGTTATGCAATATAAAGAGCTCTATAGATATTCTACAACATAGTATCTATAGTTAGTAATACAATATTATGCACTTTAACATATATGGAAGAAAGATTTCATGCTATCAAAACCACCAAAGAAAGTTTTTGAAGTTTTAGGTATTGGTTATGATGCATATGTTCAAACTCATCAGGTGTATACATTAAATGTATATAAATTTTGTATTTCAAATATACCTAAATAAAGCCTAAAAGTGGATATCTCTGAAAATAAATGGAGGATGGAAGAATAGGATTTGAGGGAGAAAGGTGCTTCCTCAGTCTAGTTAGAACGTGTTACAACCAAAAATGATAGAGGAATTAGAATATCTTAGAACACTATTGCTTTATATCAATGTTTTAATTTTTCTGTGGCCTGTTCTCTAGCACTTCCTCTTCTTTTCACTTCTATATATTTTCAAAAGATTGGCAACAATTTCCTCTTTCTTTTCCTTGGTCTTTCTCTTTTTGCTGTACACAAGAGAAGGAGATAAAGCAAAGTAAGAAGAAAGAATTCAGTAAACCAGCTATTAGCTGCATATCCTCTTATCCTACTGTATCTTTGAATTTTTTGCCCTTTGTCTCTTTCCAGGTTTTCCGAGTTTACAAAGTCAAGCCCTTTAGCACTCTAGAAAGCAAACATAAGGTGTGTATTTTCCTGCATTGTGATGCCTAAAGCCTAAAATATTAAGGTATACTAAAATGTAAATGATGTGGGCTGATTGAAAATACATATCGCATTAACCAACAAGTCTGTGAAGCAGAACCCAATTGTGGTCACATGAGTATCGATAGGAATTCAGTGGCAAGAAACCAATCCACTTTTTAAAGCAGAATGGAGTTTATTATAGGGTATTAGATGGCTTACAAAATCATTTGGATCAGTAAAGAAACTCTAGATTGGGTTCTCAAGAAGGCCTAGATCATCAAGAGAACTGCTACACATTATTTAAGTGAAGCATAAGAAACTTATTTTTTTTTTTGGAATCCCTATACCTAGGTCAGAGGCCAGCATGACTATCATTAGGAGCCCTGCCAAAACTGAGCCCCAAGGCTGTCTCATTCCTTTTGTTCTCGGATACTACCACTCATTGTTTAGGAGAGTCTAATGAGGACATTCTCTGTGTTTTTTGATAACTGGTAGTTTTCTGTGATCTTCAAATTTCTCAACTAATTTATTGCATTCATATGAAGGCTATAACCCTATTATAGCATAAGAATAGGGGGAAAAGGGCAAGGGAAGGGAGGGGAGGGAGGAGGATGGATGGAGAGAGGGTAATTGGTGGGGCCACACCTACAGTGCATCTTAGAAGGGTACAGGGGAAACTTACCAAATACAGAATACAAATGTCTTCATACAATAACTAAGAAATTGCCATGAAGGCTATGTTAAACAGTTTGATGAAAATGTTTCAGATTGTATATGAAACCAGCACATTGTACCCCTTGATTACACTAATGTACTCAGCTAGGATTCAAATAAAAATAAATAAATAAATAAATACATAAATACATAAATAAATAAAATAAAATAGACCTAATGTATATTCTTAAGTTCTTTTCAGATCAAAAAAAAAATTCTTGCAGAAGACCTGACACAATGATTTCTTTGTTCAAAAGTTCACATCCACATGCGACACTTTATTTAACCATGTTTTATTCTGAAGCAACTAGTCATCTTGATGGATTGAAAAAATGGAAGAATGGCTGCCTTTTTGAATTACAGAGGTGTTCGTAATTATAATCCTATGCCTTTGAATAAGCATGATTGGACTGAAATTAGTCTAGTTCCTCCCTATAGAAATACTTCTGGAGAATGGCAGTGGACCGGGATCTAAATAACAGAATTTCTGTACAAATTAAACACAAATGATCAGTTCATTGGATTTAGAGCTTTTTTGTACATGATAACAGTATAGTGGGATATGTATGGGTTTTGAATTGGCTTGAGTCCCTGCTTTAAGATCTATGAGCTACTTGATTTTACTCAGTGTACTTAACCACTTTCAGCTTCAATTTCTTCATGTGTGAAAGCATATTGGTGGATCTATAAATCTCCTGACATATAGTAGGTACTCAAGAAATGATACTATTATTATTGATTGTATTATCTGCATCTTGATGAAAGAAATATTTTTAATCTAACATAGGACATTAAAGAACAAATGCTAGCACAGTCTGAAGGAAAAAGAGGACAGCTCCGTGGAGTATGTTCTTCCTTTGGAAAGCCTTAAACCTTACATAGTCACCATCCGGCTTCCCTGCTCAGACTCTTTCAGTCAGCGGATCCTTGATTTCTACAGTCTTATGTGTGTAGTAGTGTCTATTTACTGTCTTCAGCCTTCCAACTAATATACATTCCTGGATCCTTCCAAACAAAAGCAAGATAAAGAGCTTCTCTTCTGTTTCTGAAAGAGTATGTTACACAATCCTTGGAAGTAAGAATATTTCTGAATTGACCTTCACTATTGCATATTTCAATGCTTGATCTATGAAAATTCCTCAAAGAAAAGAATGCTTAAATATTCCATAGGCAAAACATTAGTTGACACAACAAAGTCATAATTCATTTGTTCGAAATTGGCATAAGAGAACTGGCTTTTTAGTCTGCTTGCTTTGATGGTAAATTTAATAACTGGCTAAGAAAGCAGAAAAAATAACAAGATTCCTTAAATTGGCCAAGATTCCTTAAATTGGAAGTGAAACAGGTCGTGGCAAGCCATTTTATGGTCTAAAATAGATTATATCATAGTCATTAATGATGGATCTTCTAGGTACTTCACATGCTAAATAATAACATCTTACAGTATATAACAATTACAAAATTAGACTTGGCTTGCTTTTGAATAGTAAAAATCCTTTCCAGCATATAAGTATTGTGACAAAATCTGTGGGTGTAGAAAGCCCTTGGGTATCAATGAGTCTGAACTATCAAGCAAATAAAAGACACACAGCCTATATTTTCCCATGGAGAGAATAGTGTCAAACATAAATATTTCTGCATTGAACATAAAACACCCTATGCAAAAATATAGACCTTGTTTGCTTGATTCTACTAATGCTTCAAAAAAAAGCTTACATCAAGGGTACTATAAGTACTATATTTAAGCATCTAATTCAATTTAAGGGGTTCTACAGTGCCTATAAATGTTTCTATTCAATTACTGCCTATTTTCAATTCAAGGCAATGCATTGTTCTATGCCAACAAACCTTGCTAGGTACTTAATAACAGCAGTAATATATAAGAAGTGACTAAAATGCTTACTCAAATTAGTCATTATTAATAATTACTGGCAACCTCTTCCCATGATAGTTCAGATCATTAGTTCAAGGGCTATTATTACTTTTTAAACTAATTTTATGGAACCCCTACTATGTGTATGATCATATTTAGAAGCTTTTAATGTGTACTTCTTTTATTCTCTTTACCAGTCCTACCAGGTACATTTTCCCCCTTCCCCCAGAAATGAAAACATTTCTTTGTGTTTGGACTCTGTCTTTACATTCCCATAAAAGAAGCTATTATTTGCTCCTCCCCAAGGGAAGAAGGAGAGACAATGTGACTAGTAAGAGCTCTACAATCGAGGATCACGTCCTATATGTGTGCCACACTACTGTCCCTGATCAGGGGGAGAAAGGCTCATCTTGGCTCTCTTGAGCTGCTTGTATCTTAGATGAGTGAGGAAAATGGGGTACTTCTTTAGCACCCTCTGCCTTTTCAGTGAAATGGCCAGGGCAAATTCTAGAATCCAGTGTATGCTCTTGAGCTCCCTGTCCCCCTTCCATCCTCACAGTAGTCAGACTTCTGGGGCATTTTAAAACAGACCAGAATAAATGGAAGAGCAACCAACAGAAAGGTAGACAAAGGGATTCAGTCTTAGAAATTGAGATATTAACTGAAAATCCTTAGACATATCATGAATCAAATAATATTTCAAGGATGACTGTGAAAGGAGGATTCAAATAGTGAATTTCTTCTTTGATATACTCAACTTCACTTTCTCCTAAAGGCTCCACTCAATTCTGTAGCATGACAGTTACCCGATTTTGTCAAGGACACAAGCTATCTGGAGTCTGAGTTGATGCTTGGGATCTGAATGGCTCTTACACCTTACAGATGGTGCCCACCTACTCTTGGGGACTCAGCCTTTCCTGTTTGGATTCAAATGTAGGACTAGGAATCTGGCTCCCCTAGTGGCCATGGAGGGACAGCTATTGCAGCCTGAAGCTAGAGAGGGGCTAGTGCTGTCTGGGGTAATCCTCCACCAAAGGCAAAGGGCAACATGAGGAGGTTTGACAGACAGAACCCCCCCTCGTCTGGGTGAAAACACTTGTATTCATTCTGCTTCCTCTGCTCTTGGTGCACTGTGCAGTGATCATCAACACATTGTTTTCATATCTGCTTTGCTTCCCCTTTCACTTACTCAATCTTGGACTTATATCATCAAAATGTAATATCTCTACTTTTAACCTTCCCTCAGGTTTTCTAGAGAACTAGGTGCAGACCACTAATTCCCAGAATGTTATAAATTATGTGATAATAATAGCAATAACAAAATAGTTAGTGGTTGAGAGTATCCTTGAAAAACTTTGTATTAAGTAAATTTAGAAGATTTACTTACTGAAGAATTTCTTCAGTAAGGAAACTATTCTACAGCACTTTTAGTATTTCTTAGAAATCTTTTCCCAGGAAACATTTGTAATGTTAGAGTAGTACAGAGTGAATTTTAAGAATGTTGTTCTAATGGACAGAATGAGAAGCTATTTTTTTCGTATCAACTTGAAAAACAACTACCTCATTGTCAGAATTTTAAGATAGGATAAAGGAGCTACAAATACTTTTAATTCCTTGTTATTAAGTCTCCATACATCTGGGAATACCTACATGGCTAAGACATGATAAAGAGGATTCAAATTATCAGAAGAGCTCGAAGGCCAATTCTAACATTTGGAATCTACTGCTTCACTTTATTACCTATTATTTTTGCTTTCCAGATTGGACTGTATTTGTCATTATTTATAGAAGATCACATGTACACACCATTCTCAACATTATCTTGAAATTGTTGTTCACCTGCCATTCTGAGCTTGCCCACTTCAGCATGACACGCACACCAGTTGTGCAATAAAGAGAGCTAGAACAGTTTGGAATACATAATTGCTACAAATAAATGATACCTTTAATTATGATTATTTTTAAAAAGAAGAAAAATTTGTCAGATTTGATAAATAATCAAAAACAGTAGATTTAGAGAAGAGAGAAGATCAGCTAACTGAAGTGGAAGTATTAGACTATTATTTACCAGTGCCTTGATTTTCATGCTCGGAAATATTTAGTTATATATAAATAATGCTATCATCATGCCATGTCTCACACTTTCCTTTTTAGAAACTATATTCTCTATTTCTAATTGTTTTCTCCCATCGATATGCCTGGAAATTAATTATCTTTTAAGTATTAGTGCGAAGGCACTCCTTTCCTAACTTCCTCAGATAGGGTTAACAACCTTCATTTATGCTCCTGGAGTGTTTTATATCAGGCAGGGTCTCAGAGAAAGCACTCCAGATGGCTCAAATAAAGAAACTATTTACAAAAGAACAAGCCCAGGCTGTTGATGTATCCAGAGACTAGAAACAATGACACATCAACATGAACTCTAGATGTGAAGGGCCAAAAGAAAAAAGAAGTATTCCCAGGACCGTGAGAACTGCTGCTATGGGGGGAGGAGAGCTCCTGTCGTGGCAGCACTCAGCTACTGGCAGAGACATGCACCTGAGCAGCCTCCCATTGGCAGAAACTGAGGGATGTCAGGGGGCAGGGGAGTCTGAGAGAAGTAGTCTAAAGAGGTTCAGGGGAAATATGGATTGGGGAAGAAGGGGAGACAATGGAGAATAACTTCCACACTGGCATTTTTATCAAGCCTATCTAATGAAATTTACTTTGTTGTTTATGCTGGTTTTCCTTCTCCTTGAACCAAGAGAAAAGTATCATGTCTCCGTATCCTTAGCACGTAATAATATGGCAATAAATATAAGTCAGAGGAAAGGAAGGAAGGAACAAGGAGTGGTTTGAGTTATATGCTAAGCATATTTAGTATAAAATAGCAGTGAGACCTAGTGAGGCATTCTGAAAGGCTATAGGAAGGTCTAGGGCTGAAGCAAGAGGCTCTAAGCAGTGGCTCAGGGACCAGAGAACATATAGTTTGCAGGGTGTGCTCCTACATTAGCAGCTTCCTTGTGGTTCTGTACTGCACTGGATTTTGTTTTTATATGTTATGTTTAAACTTCATTTCACAATAATCTTTAATGTGAGGTAGTTATAACATTATTTTGGATTCCTTTACTGTACTCCAACAAATTAGAGATATTTTTGCAATAATTTTTTTTAATCTGAGGTCACCTGATACTTTATGTACTCATCTTGTTATCTCCATATTCTGGTTTAAGGCCTTCACATCTCTGCTCATTATTAATTTCCTTCATCTCTCTGGCAGCCAGATGATACTATTTTAATAGATTTTACATTTACCAGCTAGCTAAGATGAAAATAAGTTTTCTTGTAAAGTCTGTATGATGGTGAAAATTCTCGTGTTACATGTTGTTTCTGAAAAAATGCAAAAACTGAAAATTTATGTTGGTAGCTTTCAAAGTAGCTTTACAGTATTTTAAAAATACCTCTAATATATATGAGAAGGAGAGGATACTGGGGGTAGTAGTCTAAAATATTTGATTATTTTTGTACTTTGCTTCAGTATTTGAAAAATATTGTTGCTGTGCAAAATTGCTAAGATGATCAAGTTTGTATTTTTTTGAAGGAAATACACTCAACAGTATTTTATACAACTTATTTCATGTCTTCCTGATATCCTTCCTGATAAAAGGATCTGTAATTATTAGCTGTTTCTCCTGATTTCAGTACTGATGTTCTCACTAACCTGCCCATTCTTCTCACTCTGTTCTCACTGACTAGTCCAACTGTACTTTGCCCTACCCCTTGTTTGTTACCCTTGGCTGCTATCACTATTATTTCCATATCCTCACTCCAATGTGTCTTGCATATGTTATTCAGTTTAACAAATGCTTATCACTTCTCTATGTTGTAAAGGGGTTAGGAGTAACATTCACAGATATGAACAAAGGACTCCATCATGTAAGAGTATATAGCCTTGTTGGGGAAAAGAGACATGATAATAACTATCTTGTCAGTGCTGAAGTGGTGCTATTTGCAAAATGCTATGAAAGCAACAGAGGAAGGTAAGATTGATGTCTCTCTGGAAGGGTTGTGTGATTAAAAAATATGTAACCTGGGTCTTGAAGAATCAAATAAGTGGTTTTCAAAAGGACAACGAGAAAATTAAACAAAAAGCACAATTATTAATTATAAAAAGAATTTCCTGTAACATTGTATTTAGTCTCAGTTGCCACACATATGAAGCCCACTCTATGATTTTTTTTCCTCATGGAAAATTCATGTGACAGAAAAGCATTTTATGGCAAAACCAGTTATTCCCCACATCAGACACCTAGTAACTTTGACAACTTCTAAAATATTCACATCATAGCTATAGAAACAGATTTCACATGTTTTTCCCCAAGTAACTTGAAGTTTTTCAGAGGAAATTAGTATAATTTCATGTAGATCCAACCTTCACTTCAGTTTTTCAGAAATCTGGAAAAGAGCATTTTAGTTCCAAGAAGAAAAAAGTAAATGCCATGAAGAATAAATCAAACAATTGATTCTTAAAATTGATCTATCTAGATTATTATAATGTAGATAATTTAACTCCTTTCTTGGAAAGGAGGAACATTTAATGTAGATATTATTATTTAGATAATGAATGTATTTATATTAGTCAGATTTATGCTGCCAACTATGATGGGATAACAGAGACAAGATATGCCATACTGACTCAAACAACCACAAAGAGAGAAAACATATAAAGCAATTGTTTTAAGACATTGGGCATCAGGAAACAAAAAGTAGTTTTCCATGAGAGGTGAGAAATGGCAAAGTAAACCCTACAATTGTCTCGGCTTAGAGAGAATTTCTAGGCCACAGCACAGGGTGAAAAAACCCAGGTGAAGAGCCAGATTCTCCATGAGCTGAGGGCACAAAACTGAGATTCCAGAAAGACCAAGGATGCTAGAGTTTTCAGGACAGAGTACCAAAGAAGAGAGAACTACAAAGAGACACAGCTCCAGAAAACTTTAGAAAGGCACTCCTTCAGGTATTCAGGTGAATATTATTCAGTCCATCTATGCAAGGAAAGTACCCATAGCTGGGTAAAGAACCACTCGTAATTATTACTAGGAATAATACAGAGAGCTTATACTGGATAGGGAATAGTGCTTATTCCCACCAGCCAGGCTAGAAAAATCTAATTTGGAAATCATTGAATAGAGGATTAATGAATTTGTATTAGCAAACTGGACTAAAAATTGCTTCAGTCCGATTTAACATTTCTTAAATCAAGACCCAAAATAATCATACTATTTCCAAGTGACTTCGCTTATGCCAGAATAAAACTCAAGAATATTTATAGTAATTCAAAATCGTCCAGAACAGCATCTAATCAAAAATTACCAGGCATGCAAAGAAGTGTGGAAAATCAATCAAAATCTACCTTTACCTGATAGAGACATTAGAATTATCAGACAAAGACATTAAAACTTATACCAGTATTCCATATTTTTAAAAAGCTAGAGGTAAGATTGAACATGGTAAATAAAGACATGGAAAATATTAAAAAGACCTAAGTCTTCTTCTAGAGATTAAAATTATAATGTGTGAAAAGAAAAAATAAACTGGATGGTATTGACAGAAGATTAGATTTTAATGAAGAAAATATCAGTGAACTTGAGGACATAGCAATAGAAACTATTCAATGCATAATAAAAAGAACAAAGGCTAACATGTATAAGTATAGTATAAAGGAGATTCAGAGCAAGTTCCAATGGCATAATAGTAAGTATATTATTGTTTTTTTTATAAAATTCTTAAAAAGAGGAGCAGAAGAAAAGAGTTCAAGAAATAATGGCCCCAAATCTCCAAATTTGGCAAAACTTAAAAACCTTCACCATAAAAAATGAAAAAAAGTATACTACAGCCCATTAATATCAAATTAGTTAAAACCTATAATAAAGATGATTTAAAGAAAAGAAATTTTAAAAGAAGTCAAGGAAAAAAGATGAAGATGTTAACAGGATTTTCATTAGAAACAATGGAAGTAAAATGACATTGGAGTAACATCTTGAATGTTGTAACAAACAAAAACTAAATGCCCCAAATCCTGTCAAACTAGAATTCTCTACCCAGTAAAAATCTTTCAAAAATGAAGGCAAAGTAAAGACTTCCAGGTATACAGATGCTGCAGCACCTTATCACCAACAAACCCGTCCTGTGAGAAGTGTTCAAGGAAGTCACTCAGGCAGAAGGAAAATGATACCAGAAGGAAATACGGATCCATACAAAGGAATGAAGAACACAAGAAATGGTGGCTACATTGGGTTAATGTAATATTTTGCTAATATAAGATTATTTTTATTACTTAAATCTCTTTTAAAAACTGACAAAACCAAAATAAAGACAGAGCAGTATAGGGATTATAACACATGTAGAACTGAAATATATGACAACGAGAACACAAAGTTCAGGAGGAAGAGATGGAATTACACTGCCATGAAGTTCTTATGCTATTTGTGAAGTGTAAATAATATCACTTGAAGATGGAGTAATAAGGTACAGAAGTATACTGTAAACCCTAAAGCAACCACTAAAATAATGAAGCAAAGAATTTTAGCTAATGAAACAACAAAGAAGATAAAATAGAATCATAAAAATACTCAATCTAAAATAGTGATTTTGATTTTCATTTGGTGAGCTGCAGCACACTGGTGTAATGTGACAGGATCCTAAGTGTGCCACAAAAATTTTCAAAGATCATTAATTAAGTTCTTTTTGAAAGAAATTCAAGCACAGTAAATATATTCTTTTATTTACTCTTTTTTGTGTGTGTGTGATCAACATGATTCAAGTGTGCCACAAAAGTTTAACTATAGGTTCTAGTGTGCTGTGAGCTAGAAAAAGTTGAAAAATAGTGATCCAAAATTGAATGTATTTTTTTTTTTTTTAGACAGAGCCTCAAGCTGTCACCCTGGATAGAGTGCAGTGGCATCACAGCTCACAGCAACCTCCAATTCCTGGACTCAAGCGAGTCTCCTGCCTCTGCCTCCCAAGTAGCTGGGACTACAGGCGCCCACCACAACGCCCGGCCATTTTTTGGTTGCAACCATCATTGTTGTTTGGTGGGCCCTGGG
>CAUYON010030058.1:0-49818 GCA_963573935.1 Arctocebus calabarensis
GAATTGGAAAAGGAAGAACAATCTAAGCCTAAACACAGTAGAAGAAAAGAAATATCCAAAATTAAATCAGAGATCAATGAAATTGAAAACAAAAGAATCATTCAGAAAATTAATGAAACAAGGAGCTGGTTTTTTGAAAAAAAATAGAATAAAATAGATAAGCCTTTGGCCAGACTAACTAGAAAGGAAAAGGTAAAATCTCTAGTAACTTCAATCAGAAATCATAAAAGGGAAATAATTACTGATGCTACAGAAATACAAGAGATTATCTTTGAATACTATCAGAAACTTTATGCCCAGAAATTTGACAATGTCAAGGAAATGTATCAATATTTGGAATCACATCCTCTCACTAGACTTAGCCCAGATGAATTAGATGTCCTGAACAGACCAATTTCTAACACTGAAATCAAAGAAACAATAAAAAATCTCCCAACAAAAAAATGCTCTGGTCTGGATGGCCTCACACCAGAATTTTATCAAACTTTCAAAGAAGAATTTTTTCCTATACTAAAGAAATTATTCCAAAAAATTGAGGAGGAAGGAATCCTCTCCAATACGTTCTATGAAGCAAATATCACCCTAACACCAAAACCAGGTAAAGACTCAACTAAAAAGGAGAACTTTAGACCAATTTCACTAATGAATTTTTTTTTTTTTTTGTAGAGACAGAGTCTAACCTTATTTCCACGGTAGAGTGCCATGGTGTCACACAGCTCACAGCAACCTCCAACTCTTGGGCTTAGGTGATTCTCTTGCCTCAGCCTCCCAAGTAGCTGGGACCACAGGTGCCTGCAACAATGTCCAGCTTTTTTTTTTTGCAGTTCAGTTGGGGCTGGGTTTGAACCAGCCACCCTCGGTATATGGGGCCGGTGCCTTGCTGACTGAGCCACAAGCACTGCTCAGCTTGCAAGAATTAAATAATGGCAAATGTGATACAGTTAGTCATGGAAATTAGAATTTCCTTTTAGAGTACAGAAACAATACTTATGTATATGTGTATGCACTAGTTTTTTAATTCAAATAATTTAATTATTTTGAGATTAATGGAACTTATTAAAATAAAATACAAAGGCATACACACACATAAATTTCATATACAGAGACACAAACCTGCAGATATATGTCTGATGTATACAAACCTGCAGATGTATATCTGATATACCTACAGATGTGGTCAGAAAAGTGACACTGATTCAAAAGGTGGAATAAAAGTTGATTCACAAACTAGTAGAAAAGCCAGGAAATTACTATATATTTTATCTTAAAGTTATTTCAAAAGCTATAACATGAATGCATAGAAACTGCCATGTAGTTGAAACTCTAGAAACTGTAATTTGATAAACAAATAAAAATATGGTACTTTCCCATTTATCTATAGTTTTGATTTCCATGGTTTCAGTTATCCATGGTTAATCAAGGTCCAAAATATTAAATACAAAATTTGAGAAATAAATAGAAGTAACATTATGAAGTAAATTCTTTATTATTTTAGTGACTAACCTGTTTTAATAGACTCAAGGAAAGTTTCAATTTACATCAATTCCCATATAATATCTTAATAGTTATTTTGAAAAAATAATCATTTAAATGGAAAAAAACCTAAAGTAATCCTATAACAACCAATTCAAAGTACCATAACTAGTATCTATTCATCTGAAAAGTCAAATTTTAAAACAAAAGCACAGGTATTTATATCGCGCATTGTATGACAATAAATACAAACACTGGCTGGGTGCCATGGCTCGTGTCTGTAATCCCAAAAAATTTGGAGACTGAAGTGAAAGGGGTGCTTGAAGCCCAGAGTTCGAGAGCAGCCTGGGCAACAATGCAATAAATACCCTCATATTAAAAAAAAAATTACCTTAAGTTCACAAACACAGATGAAAACACGCACAGATCCTTTCCTTAGGTTTGTAATGTAATTTGCAATGAGGTCTGGAGTTTTGCAGTTGAATTTTACCTTTCCAAAAGTTGTTAATATTAAGTAGCATTCATTTTGTTGGGGAAGTGTTATTGATTTTTCTCTATTATGTACTACACAGATAGAATTTTTAGCTAGGCATGTGGTGGGCACCTGTGGTCCCTGCTACTTGGGAGTCTGAGGCAAGAGGATTGCTTGAGCCCAGGAGTTTTAGGTTGCTGTGAGCTATGACTCCATGGCGCTTTACCCAGGGTGACAAAGTGAGACTCTGTCTCAAAGAAAAAAAAAAAAAAAGAGCAGTATTTTGTTGCTGTTGTTGCTGTCTTCCCTATGATGTACTTATTTCTATCAATGAAGGCTTATAGAGTTTTCTAAGTCAATATTTAATCTTCTAATTTTTTAATTTAGTTTAGTGCTCATATTATTTCAGATTTAGCTAAAAGGACATCTTCTAATCATTCCTTGAGTACCTCCCTACTTCCTTTTTCTATTCCTTCCTCCCCTACTTTCTGTCAGAACAGTGAGAAAGAGAAAGACAGACTGAGTCCTAAATATGTGCCTTCTTCCTGGAATGGCTGAGTGTCATTGTTTTTAGGAACTTTCCAAGAACAAAGCTAGGGCATGGATGCATATGTGTTTGTACATGTGTATATATGTGTGTAGAGCTATAGTTATGCATGTGTATATATGCATATATTTATGCACATAAATACATATATATATTCTTTCTCTCTATATATAATGATTTAAAACATATATATTTATATGCTTTAAATTCCCATTTGACACCAAAAATCTTATTCTCTTCTTCTTCTAAATTTATAACAACATGAAAAGAGAGAGGGAGACATCTCTAAATAAAAAGATTTTATTTGGGAATAATACATATACAAGAAGGAGGATTGCAATCTGGGATATGCATAAAGACCAGGTGGACACCAGTATGTCTGAAAAACAAAGGATAAGAAGAGGTTATATAAGTTGTTTCAAAAGAAAGTTCATTGGCACTGACAGTATCTTCCAAGAACAGGTGAGTTCTGGATTAGTGTGGGTGTATAATTGCCAGGTAAGATTTATAATCTTGGAGTTATGGTTAGGCCTTGAAGTGTCAGATGGTCTTATGTGACAATGTGTCAGGCAAGTGTTCTAATGTCAGTGGCTACCCTTCCTGTTGCTGCCAACTTAGCTGTCCTTTGTGTGATTCCCATAGTAAACTGTGGTTTAGAAAAACTTCCTGTCATGGCTACTTTTACCTGGATACTGTTAGACCCCTCCTTTATAGCTTTTCCTCTTTGCTAGGGCTTGACACAAACGACTCCATTTTTAATATGATAACTTTCACATTTGTAACCCATTTTTCTGACAGTAGAAACCTTTTTTCTATCATTCACAACATATGTGCTTGTCTAAAATACACAAATATAGTTTCAGAAATTCAAGTCATGCCTTTGAAAATAGAAGGCTCTTGATCAAGTTTTGTTTAGAGATCATTTGTTCTTTATGTTCAGGCCATAGAGTCCAAAAACTGTGTTAATTAGATGTGTCAATATAGTCCTTTCTGTTCTTCAGTGTGGTTATGTTTTCCTATTAAATTATTACAATTCATTTGGATCATTTTGTAGTCCATTTTTGTTTTATCCCCTACTCATGTATTTTTTTTTTTATTTTCACTGTTCATTTTGCAGTAGTTTCCCTAGTAATCACATTTTTGGAAACTTTCTTGTTGCACTAGATATTAACGAATGTACATTGATATAAAATAGCCTAATATCTTTGGTATTTAAAAGTTTATCTATTGACTTTATAAAGAAAGGACAAATTTCTGGATTTAATACCATAACTTAACATGTACTTGCCTTTAGAGTTCTGAAATTGAAGCTTTATATCTATTGTATGTGTCGATTTTGAGAATGCTGATGCCAACTTAATTCTACTTCTTGTATAAACAATTTAATCTTTGTTCCTGGAGTCCCTGTAAGTTTATTCCTTATTTATAAAGTATAATTGTTTTATTAGAATATGTCATGAAGTTGACTACTGCAGGTCAGTTTTTATTAGCTCCATTTGGAAAAAGTATGTATGTATTTTAATCTACAAAAATTCATGTGTATAGATTCAGACTTTATTATTTTTTTCAGAAAGGCCTATTATTGTATTCTTCAGTAATATTGTCTATATAATATCTGAAGAATTATATATATGTAAATAATCTTTAGTTTTTCTTTCATTTCCACCAATTACTCTCTGGTCCTTTTCACATTTTTCTTTATTAAATTTTCATTTTCTTCATTGTTTTCCTGTTTTTTCTTCAATTTCTCTCATATGTTTTAAATCACATCTATTATTCCTCTGCTAGCTCATTCTATTGTCATTATTACTGTTACTATTTTTTTCTTTTCCACCTTTTTTCCTAGTTTCATATTATTATTATTTTATAGTCTAATTTCCAATTTCTTCTTCTTAATTCATTTATCCATTTCTGTCCTTTATGTTCTTACTTTTTGAAGGTGTAATTTGATTTCTTTTTTTTTTTTGATGTCTAACACTTATTTCAAGGAATTTAAGTTTTGAATATTGTTAAGTTTCTTTTGCTTCAGTATTTTTTTCACAGAGTGAGTCAGGAATTGTGGCAGTTCTATCAGTTATTCTATGTGTGTTATCATTTTTGCTCATCTTTTTATTATTATTTTGTACCCATGCTGTGTGTCTGAGTACATGGTTGGTGATTGGGAGCTAAGTCCAATATTTCAAATTCAAAAATGCTCTCCTTTTTCAGTGAATAAAGTATCTGAATTCAATGGTAGACTGATACTGAAATCTACTTTTTTTGTGCAGAAGTATTTTCATTATTTATTCTTCTGTGAATGTTGACTATGAGCCAATTCTCGTGGTATTTTTCTTCAGTAATCAGTTCAGGTGTAAGTAGAAGTTATGTTCCTGTGACGGGAGTTGCATTTGCTTTTTACAGTCACTGGGGCAACTCTTTATCTCATGCCTTTATAGTTTGAATACCATACCTTAAGCAACACTAGTAGCATGAATATTGTTTATTTCACATGATACTTGAATTGTTTTTTAATATTTAAGGAGTGTGTGTGTGTGTGTGTGTTTCTCTTTCTCTTTGTGTATATATTTTACATTAACCACAAAGTTAAGACAGGCACATTTTGTTGCTGATACTTCTGTGCAGCAGTATCATATCCTGTTGTTCACCTTTAACCCTGAGAGTGTTCTCATATAAGTTCAGCTTAATGGAGTGTTTTGTTAGGCTTTTCATTCCTTAAGAAGGATCTTTAAATTTAGTTTCTCTCTCTATACCTATTCATTCATCAAAAGAATAACTCTATCAATGTTCCCATTACCATAAGTGTAAAGATGCTTAGGGAAATTGACTACTTGAAGGAATTCATACTTTCTCTTTAATTTTTGCTGGAGGATTCCATAACCCTAGATCAGAGATTAACTCAAAGATTTCTGTTACTTATTTTTAAATTTTTCCCCTCAATAGGGAGAGGGAATTAGTAAACCAGGTTATCATAATGCTAGACATTGGAATCCCAAAATCACGTAAAATGACTGTGAATCCAGTAATTGGTAGTTTTTGTAAGTAGTCTTTTCTTTCAGAGTACAGATGGATTTCCTTTGTACTGATTTCTTAATATTTCCTGTGAAATAATAAGAAATCCATATAGACAGTGATTATAATCAACACCATCCTTGGGGGGAGGGGCAAGATGGGCAACTGGAGCCAGCTTTTGACAGAAGCTCCTATACAGATGGAAGGATAATATCAAGAAAGTACCCAATAAAGCTGAAGACTGGAAGCCAAGCTGAGAGAGAAGAGTGATAACTGCTTGTTACCTCTGCTGAGGCAAGCTGTGAGCCCAAGAAAGCAAAGTTCAGGTACAAGGTTCAACCCAAAGGAAAAGTGTCCCTCCCCCCCCCAAGAGAGCTTTTTTTTTTTTTTTTTTTTTTTGGCTCATTGTAGGTTTTCTACAGGTGAGCAATGAACTGAGGACCTTGTGTCTCACCCCACAGGAGAGAGTTGCAGGAAGTGGGGATACTTCTCCACAGGGACCCTGCTGTGACCCTGAGCACTCTCTTACCAGGCATGAAAGTTGACCTAACAATTTCCCTGCTATTTTGAACTTCCAGTTCACCCTTCCTCCCTCACCTGACAGTCCAGAAGCCTAACCATGAAGAGACTGCAATGTCTGTGGTTCATTACTAGGTTTGGGCACTGCAAGGGCTGTGGTAGAAAAGCTGCACTGTAACAGTGAGCCCAGCAGTATTGCAGGCAAAGGAGGGAGGCTCTTGGGCTTGCCTCTGACAATGTGCAAACCAGCTGTGGGAGGAGGCTTGTGAACTGTGTGCACTGCCCTATTGGAGCCTCATGCCCACATCTGCCATGCTGGAGCCACTACACATCTGCCCTACCAGAGCCACACGCCCCACTCCCCACCCTGCTGTGGAACTCTGCATCCTGTGCTCCTGGAACCACTACTACAGTCACCTCTCTGGCCATTGGAGCTACCCGCCTGTTCATGGACACCTCCCATGAAGATTCAGCAACAGTAGAATGATCTTCTGTGGTCTAATCTTGGAGAGACACTTCCCCAACTCTGAGGATTGCCAGTGGAATCCACATCTCACCCTATAAGGACACCAGTGCATACCAGTGCTGTAGAGCAGCTGGGGCAAAGGCACAACGGCTGAGGGAGGAAATTATTTGCTGACGTGTTATCTTCAGGTTTGGACTGAGCTCAGGTGGAGCACTCTCCAGTTGCCATTGAGTACCCGAGGCAGGCAGGCTCAGCTTCCCCAGTCAGCTGGTAGCAGAGAATGGTGGCTGGGCCTAGGGGCCATTGACTTTTCTTTGAATCTATCAGGCGCAAAGCCCTAGCACATTCGCTTATTGGAGAAAGCAAGATCATAGCCCTATGGAGTTACCAGTGACTAGGTGTGAAATAGGTGCAAGCTGGAGAAAAAGACACCAGCCCCCTGGTCCAACTCTGCTACTGGGTGGGCCTCTCTGACTTCACAGAGCACAGAAGTGAGCCACATTTGAGCAGCCAGTAGACTTCTGCTACCTAGGTGCTGGAGACCTTTTGAACTCTCCCACTTGAGAGTTTGAATGGGAGTACTGACTGTCAATCGGTTTGGAACTCCTTACCTGGTCCAGTCACCCAAGGACCCTCTTGGATGCCACCCTGGTTGTGTAGTAACAGAAAGTGTTAATTTTCCTCCTGCAATTGTTGCCTTTGGGGAGCTGGGTGTCCTATTTGCTTGTATTTCTCCACAGTTGAGACTTCAACCCAGAGTCACTGAACTTCTAGAATTGGACAAAGACCAGCTGAATTCAAGACCTAGCCACCTAACCTTACCACACCAAGCAGGTCCCCAGAGCCTCAGCTGTAATACTGTTCAGATCCTTTGCTGTAGGGGGAAAAGCTACAGTCACGAGGCCCAAATCCATGGCAACTGGCTGGTTATCCACAACTCCAGGAATCCCCAGTACAATTTCACCTTATCTACCCATCTAGCCAAATAGTTAAAAATAAGCATGTGGTGTAATCAGCAGAAAAACTCTGGCAACTTGAATAATCAGAGTAGATCAAATTCCCTAAGGAATGACAAAATAGACACACCAGATGATCCCATTCATAAACAGGCTGAGACATCAGAAATTGAGTTCGGATTATGGATGGCAAATGAGATGAACAGAATGGAGGTAAAAATGGAATTAGAATTTCAAAGAGTAATTCAAAAGTTGTCTCAAGAATTCCATGAATTCAAAGACAAAATCACCAAACATTTTGACATATCGAGGCAAGAACTTGTAGCCCTTAAAGATCTGAAAAATACAGTAGAATCCCTCAGCAACAGAAGGGAGCATACAGATGAAAGGAACTCTGACATTAAAGACAAAGCTTTTGAACACTCCCAAATGCTCAAAGAGGAAGAGAAGTGGATAGCAAAACCTGACCATTCCCTGAGAAAATTGTGGGATCACTCCAAAAGAGTGAACATTTGCTTTATAGGAATTCCTGAAGAAGAGGTTGCTTTCAAGGCCCATGATGCTGTACTCCAAGAGATAATTGAGGAGAACTCCCCAAATATGGCAAGAGATTCTGAAATCCAGATAATGGACAGTTTCAGATCCCCAGAAGGACTCCATCAAGATAAAGCATCTCCTAGAGACATTATAATTAACTTTGCCAAAGTTAATATGAAGGAAAAAATTCTGCAAGCCAGATGTAAAAAAATCATAACCTATAAGGGGAAGAATATAGAATGACTGCAGATCTCCCGGCTGAGACTTTTCAAGCTAGAAGAGGATGATCATTGACCTTTAACCTCCTAAGACAAAAATAACTTTCAACCCAGGATCCTGTAGCCAGCTAAACTGAGCTTCATTTATGATGGAGAAATTAAATACCTCAGTGACATTCATATGTTGAAGAAATTTGCCATACCTAAACTAGCTCTCTAGGAGATTCTCAGATCTATCTTCCACAATGACAAACATAATGTTCTACCACCAAAGTAAACTCACTCAGAAACTTTTGAGCAAACTCCACTTCAACAGTGGCAAAAGGATTAAAAATGTCCACTGATATGGATATTTGAGTCCATTGATTGGAAAATCTGGATACCCAAATACTACCAGCCATGTCAATACTCTCAATTAATGTGAACAGCTTAAATTGCCCTTTAAAGAGGCACAGGCTGGCTAAGTGGGTACAAAAACTCAGGCCAGATATCTGTTGCTTACAAGAATCTCATTTTACCTTAAAATATAAATATGGACTCAGGGTGAAGGGATGGTCATGTATAATTCAGGCAAATGGAAATCAGATAAAAGCAGGCATTACAATTTTATTCACAGATAACAATAGGCTTTAAACCAACAAAGTAAGAAAAGATAAGGATGGTTACTTAATATTTATTAAGGGCAACATTCAACATGATGAGATTTCAATTATTAACATTTATGCATCCAGCCAGAATGTGCCTCAATTTATAAGAGAGATTCTAACAGACATGAGCAACTTGATTTTCTCCAACAACATAATATTTGGAGATTTTAACACCCTTTTGGCAATGTTGGTTAGATCCTCCAATAACAAGCTATGTAAAGAAATTCTGGACTTAAACATAACCATTCAACAATTGGATTTAACAGACATCCACAGAACATTCCATCCTAACAAAACTAAATACACATTCTTCTCATCAGCCCATGGAACATCCTCCAAAATTGATCACATCTTAGGTCACAAGTCTAACCTCAGCAAATTTAAAAGAATAGAAATTATTTCTTGTATTTTCTTGGACCATCATGGAATAAAGTTGAACTCAGTTACAATAGGAATCTGCATACTCATACAAAAACATGGAAACTAAATAACCTCATCCTGTAGCTGAGTCATAGATGAGATTAAGAAGGAAATTACCAAATTTTTGGAACAGAACAATAATGAAGATATAAATTACCAGAACCTCTGGGATATTGCAAATGCAGTTCTAAGAGAGAAATTTACAGCATTGCAAGCCTTCCTCAAAAGAACAGAAAGAGAGGAAGTCAACTTAAGATAGGCAAGAGAGGACATCTCAAGCAACTGGAAAAGGAAGCACATTCAAACCCCAAAACCAGCAGAAGAAAAGAAATAACTAAAATTCGCGAAGAATTAAATGAAATTGAAAGCAAAAAGAATTATACAACAGATCAATCAATCAAAACGTTGTTTTTTTGTAAAGTTTTTTTGAAAAGATAAACCTTTAGTTAACCTAACAGAAATAAAAGAGTAAAATCCCTAATTTCGTCAATCAGAAATGACAAAGGCCAAATAACAACAGACTCCTAAGAATTTTTTAAAAATCCTTAATCAATCTTACAAAAAAACTCTATTCTCAGAAGTATGAAAATCTGAAGGAAATAGACCAATATATGGAAACATGTCGCCTTCCTAGATTTAGCCACAAAGAAGTGGAAATGTTGAACAACCCTATATCACATTCTGGAATAGCACCAACTGTAAGAAATCTCCCCAAAAAGAAAAGCCCAGGAACAAAAAGAAAAGCTTCGCATCATAATTCTACCAAACTTTTAAGGAGGAACTAATACCTATATTACTTAACCTTTTCCAAACATAGAAAAAGAAGGAACTCTCCTCAACATTTTCTATGAAGTAAATGTCACTCTGATACCCAAACAAGGAAAAGACCCAACAAGAAAAGAAAATTATAGACAAATATCTGTAATGAATATTGATGCAAAAATATTCAATAAGATCCTAGCAAAGAGAATCAAACAATACATCAAACAAATTATACATCACAACCAGGTGAGTTTCATCCCAGGGTCCCAAAGATGGTTCAATATACACAAATCTATAAATAAAATACATCGAATGAACAAAATAAAAAAAAAGACCATGTGATTCTCTCAATTGATGCAGAAAAAGCTTCTGATAATATCCAGGATCCTTTCTTGATTAGAACACTTAAGAAAATAAGTATGGAAGGAACATTTCTTAAACGAATAGATGTCATTTACAGCAAACCCATAGCCAATATCGTTTTGAATGGAGTAAAATTGAAATCATTTCCACTCAGAGAAGGAACCAGACAAGATTTCCCATTGTCTTTACTGCTTTTTAACATTGTAATGGAAGTATTAGCCATCACAATCAGGCAGGAGAAGGCAATGAAGGATGTCTAAGATCAGAGGAGTTCAAACTGTCACTCTTCACAGAAGATATGATTGTATATCTGGAAAATTCCAGGGACTCAACTCCACAACTCCTAGAAGTGATCAAGGAATACAGTAACATCTCAGGATACAAAATTAATACTCACAAATCTGCAGCCTTTATATATACCAACAGTAGTTAAGGTAAAAAAAAATCAAGGACACTATTCCCTATACAATAGTGTCAAAGAAGATGAAATATCTGGGAATATACCTATCAAAGGATGTGAAAGATCTCTATAAAGAGAACTATGAAACCCTAAGAAAAGAAATAGCTGAAGATGTTAACAAATGGAAATATATACCATACTCATGGCTCAGAAGAATCAACATTGTTAAAATGTCTACACTACCCAAAGCAATCTACAGATTTAATGCAATCCCCAATTAAAGCACTTCTATCATACTTTAAAGATCTGGAAAAATTAGTACTTTGTTTTATGTGAAAACCAGAAAAAAACCTTGAATAGCCAAGAAATTACTCCGAAATAAAAAAAAAATCTGGAGGAATCATGATACTAGACTTCAGACTATACTATAAATCCACAGTGGTCAAAACAGCGTGGTACTGGCACAAAAATAGAGAGGTAAATGTATGGAACAGAATTGAAAATCAAGAGATGAACCAAGACACTTACCATTGTTTGATCTTTGATAAGCCCATCAAACGTATACATTGAGGAAAATATTCCCTATTTAACAAATGGTGCTGAGTGAATTGGCTGGCAACTTGTAGAAGACTGAAAGAGGATGCATACCTCTCTCCTCTAACAAAAATTGACTCTCACTGGTTAAAGGACTTAAACTTAAGACATGAAACTATCTTGGAAAGAGTGCAGAGGAAAGAGTTGAAAAAATTGGCCTGGGGGAATATTTTATGAGGAGGACCCCGGGGGCAATTTAAGGAACATTGACATTACATTACTGGGATCTGATCAAACTAAAAAGCTTCCACACAGTGAAGAACACAGTAACTAAAGCAAGCAGACATCACTCAGAGTGGGAGAGAATTTTTGCAGGTTATATTTCTGACATAGGTCTAATAACCAGAATCCACAGAGAACTCAAACTTATTAATAAGAAAAGAACAAGTGATTCCATTTTATTGCCGGCAAGAGACAAGAGTAGAAGTTTCTCTGAAGATAACAGGAACATGGTCTACAGACACATGGAAAAATTCTCATCATCTGTAATCATCAGAGAAATGCAAACCAAAACCACTCTGAGATATCATATAACTCCAGTAAGAGTAGCCCACATCACAAAACCCAAAACTACAGATGTTGGCATGGATGTGGACAAAAGGTAACACTTCACTGCTGGTGGGAATGCAAGCTAGTACATTCCTTTTGGAAGGAAGTTTGGAGAACACTCAGTGATCTAAATGTAAGCCTGCCATTCATTCTACAATTCCTCTACTAGGTGTATATCCAAAAGACCAAAAATCACTTAGCAACAAAGCTATTTGCACCAGATTGTTCATTGCAGCTCAATTCATAATTGCCAAGTCATGGAAGAAGCCCAAGTGCTCATTGACCCATGAATGGATTAATAAATTATAGTATATGTATACCATGGAATACTATGCTGTAGCAGCCCATATAGTCTACGGCTAGGAGGACTGAGAATTATAAGAAATACTTGTATAGCTCAATAATGGAACACCTTGGTGAAGGGGGCATGAAGAAGGATTTAGCTCCTAACAAGCATGAGAGCTCACGAGATAAGAGCATTTGTGCATTGATAGTCTCTACACCTGTGTTTTTGAGAGGCACAAAATTGCCAGGCTGGAGGAGAAGGAAGATGGGACATTGCGCATTCTATCATGGACCTACTTTATCTGACTCTGTCTCCTCTCCTGCCTGAAGAATGCCAGCCTGGCATCTCTCTACTGAATATTACCAAGCTCTACTAAAGACTAAGATCTATCTATTCTAAGAAGACTGCTTTACTCTCTCCCGCTCTCTCCCACTAAGGTAGATAGCCCTTAGTCACCTAAGAGAAATTGTTCCTGAGTAAGGTAGCTTAGTGGTCTGTGTCTGGAACCTACTTAAGCTGAGTCTGAGACCTGGCTATTCCTGGGCCCTGACAAGTGGTGTCAGAAGTGGGATAGTGAACTCCATTGACACTATGCAGCATTAAAAAAGGATGTAGACTTTACTTCTTTTATGTTTACATTAATGGAGCTGGAAAATATTCTTCTTAGTAACATATTTCAGGAATGGAAAGAAATAAATCCAATGTACTCAGTACTACTATGAAACCAATTTATAATCACTCATACTTTCATATGAGAGATGAATTACAACTATAACCCAGAATGAACGAGGGAAGGGGGGAGAGGTGGGAAAGGAAGAGGGGGTTGATAGATGGAGGGTTAATGGTGGGACCACACCTATGGAGCATATTGCAGGGATTAAGTAAAGGAGGTGAAAGCTATTTTAATTAGTAAGATATAAGAACTTCTATTTGTGCAAATAATCAACACGTTGATTCCCACAAAGGCATAAATGTATTCATGATCTATGTATATATGACTTAATAAAAAAGAAAAGAAAAGAAAAGGAAAGGAAAGAAAAGAAAGGAAAAGAAAAGAAAAGAAAAGAGTACTGAGATGTTTAGATGTTCAGCTTTGCTGAGATTGGGCAGACTGAGAGGTTATTTAGACAACATTTGTTTTTTATGTCTGTATGTGGCTGGCCTAGGGTCAGTCCTTCCTGGTTTTCTTGGTTTTTTGAATTGTCTCTTATATGGCAAGGTTCATGTGGTAGCATTTTAGACACTAGGCAGGATACATGGGCCAAATAAAAATTTTATGGTATAGCAAAAACAAAACAAACAAACAAGTAAAACAAACAAACAAAAAAACCCGAGAAAACCAAAAACAAAAGCATCCTTAATTTTGGCTGGTAGCCAAGTTCTCTTATTTCTAGCTAGTGTTTCTTTACGCTTTGTTGTATTACGAATTTATATATTTTCCTACCTCTCTGGTAACTTCTTAATTCAAAATAAACTTTAAACTTACTCATCCTCTATGCACTGAAACATTTTTTTTAACTGATGAGGATAGACTATAAAGGACTTTTCAGAGTTTGATGGGTCTTTATTATAAATTAGTACATTAATGTAACAATGAGACATTCATACAATCTGGCTTTATGACTTTGGTGGGAGGAAGGTTAGTAGTAGCCTATTTAAAACAAATAGCCTATTGGAAAACTGGTCAAGAATTTTTGGTTTTTTTCTTAACACTTAAATGGCTAATGCAAGAAAGCTAAATTATGTACCTGCTACTAAGTTATAATAGAGTTCCAATCACATGTATAAATAATAGGCAAATCTATCACCCTTCCATTTACTTCTCTATTCAAAAATGATATGTTTTAACATTAAAATCTTTACAATTTTCAAGAAACAATTTTTAAATATTTCTAGTTTTCCTTTCATTCACTTTCCACTGTTTAGCCTATTGTCCTATTTTTTACGTTCATTTCTCCCCTATATTTATAGATTTTTAAAGATATATATGATCTAAATTTTTCATTTGGATCTTTTGAAGGATGTGGGATGAAAATGAACTTGGAACACAAAGAATCTGAAGAAATGCTTAATAAAGCAAAGTGTGATATTCTCTTGCCCTTCCACAGATGATACATTAGTCATAGACCTCTGATGAATCAGAGATTCCTTTGATCTATAAGATATTAGCAAAGCCTTGAGGGTAAGAGTGCATTGTGACAAACATGTAGTTGTCAAGTGTTCATTCTAGTGATTACAACAGATTGACATGAGGTTCTTTGAGATTCTGTCCTGCTTGCCTTTTAAGAATGTAAAGTACTTTAGGTTGTGGCAAATGTCTGTTGCATAAGTAAATTGATAGATGAGGGCAGGAGGTTATTGACAGGTGAACATAGTTATTCCGTGCCATGATTCTCTTAGAAGCAACTATTATATTGTAGAGCTGATGCCTGGCATTGTCATGTGTATCTCAAAAGTGATCTATTCATGGTTAAAATTATTTTAATTAACTGAGATCATGGACAAAAAAAATAACCAAAATTACCTAAGCATTATAATATATTACAGTATCATTATTGGGATTATTACTATTTGTGTACTTGGAATCTTTCCAAAATAATTAGGTAATTCTGTACTCAGATATGAAGGTATGCTAAAGATGATGAGGAAATGTAATAAGGTATACTTGTGTTACCTCAATTCTCTTATTGAAAATTATCTTCTATTTTTACTTCCTTATCTTTTCTTTTCCCAAAACTTTTCTGAAACTGGTACAATTAAAACAAAACAAAAATGAAAGCAAATGAAAACTCACCTTTCAGCAATGGATTATCTAAATATTGGTTTTGTTGTCATTGTTGTTATTGTTTTAATCATTATTTTTTGTATCTCCAAATAAACCCAACTCCCTGAGATACGGGAACTATACTCACAAGCCACCTTCCCTTTCTTGTCTCACATCATCATACTTTATTCTCAGAACTTTAGTTCACTTAACATACTACCACACACATGTATTTTTTAAAACATAACCATTTACAAATCATTAAGCACCAACATTCTTCCAATGCATGAGAAACACTGTCTATTCCTTAAAGTTCAACTAACCTCACTTAAAAGAATGCATTCTCATGCAGGCGCCAGAGCTCTTGATTTTAACCTCAGCACTTTGGGAAGCAGAGGCATAAGGATTCTTTGCAACCAGGAGCTCAAGACAAACATGGGTAATATAGAAAGATTTTATCTCCAAAAAAAAAAATTTAAATTAGCCAGATGTGATGAGGCTCACCTGTAGTCCTCACTGCTTGAGATATTGAAGCAGCAGGATTCTTGCACCTAGGATTTTGAGTTTACAATGAGCCATGACAGCGCTGTTAGATTCCAGCATCAGAGATAGGGTGAGATTCTGTTTCTAAAAAGCTCAAATAAATAGCAAGCCCATTCTATATGTTTTCATAGTGACTATACTATTAAGGGAAAATATTTCTTTTTCACATACCTCAACTTCTTTAGGTATTAATTATCCACATGCTCTGCTGAAAAGTTTGTCCAAGTAACCTGATTTTTATAGATAATGTAAGGCATGCTACATATGATGGGCCAAATACCAAACACATTATTTTATTTCCAGTAAATTTTGTTTGGATACAAAAATTGAGTCCATTTATTAAACCAGTGATTTGAGTTTTAAGATTAGAGAGGATTGGTGAGTTTTTGGCTTATATTAGTTCATATGCAATTCAAAACAATAGTCTTCCAGAGTTAGAACAGGGATATTGAAAAATTAATCACATGAATCATAAGAAAAATGGAGATGGGGACTGTGATTGTACAACTATATTCCAGTTTTTATGAAATCTCATGCTAGTTTTTTTTTTGTATGAGCTGGTTTTAATATATTTCTATTCTAAGCAGTTCAAAATGCACTTTATAAAACACTCTCATGACTATGCTTGCTCATATTTCATCTTTTAATTTTTAGTTTGGATTCTTTACTACTTAAATAGGTAGCTAATTAAAAATTTTGTTTTGTTTGCAAGTTGTTCATTATCGTTGCTTTAAATGAAATATGTGTTTGCTTTTTCCCTTTTAGATATGAGCTTCTAAAGAACAGAACTATTCTCTCATTCTCTATTTACTTTTAAATTCTAATCACGGTAGTTATACACACACACATACATACTAGGTTTGGTCAAAAATGAGTAACAGAATTTTAAAGAGCGAAAGAAAAAGCTTTCCTTTACAGTTGTTACTTACAAATATATTGCCATATCTAAGGGTTTTCTTGAAAACACCATTTCAAATTTAGTCTGTTTGCTAAGATAAGAAGGAAGTATATTTACTATTAGCCATATACCTAAAATACATCAAAAGATATATCCTCATAGAGAATAAAATCCTTTTTTCACCCAGACATATCAGAATATATGTTTAGCCATATGTGACTAGCACAGTTTGTGATTAACTATACATTTATTATGCAGATGACGGTATCTGTCCTCATAAGATGTGAATCAATTTGCAAGGGACATTTAAACTGAGATTATAGAATCACAATGTACAGGTAGTAATTAGTGAGAGAAAACTTCAATGATACTTTTAATACTTTCCTCTAAGGAGGCATCCTGACAATAGAATAGGACAGGCATATAATAGAACTGCACACCAGGTTAGTCAGTAGCATGAATGCTATTTTTGCATTCTAAAATTTCATTTTGACTTGACTATCCTTACAATTTGTTAGATGAACTATAATAAAGCCCCCAAATGGCATATGTCACCTTTGATGCATGCTGCATTTTACATAATATGGAAAAAACTTATGATCTTACACCATAATAGATAGCTTAGCAGGAGAAATTATGATACGCATGAAGCTCCTAAAATGAAGTTATGTGTCTCCCTGTTGGAAAGTGCTGAGTCAGACATCTACTTATCCAATATTACTTAGGGAAATGTCAAACTGCACAATGTTACATTAATAAGTTTTATGTTGACTAAAACTGAATAAGCAACCAACATGAAAATAACAAATTTGGGTTTTATATAATTTTGTGAAGTGATGAAAAAAAATAATCTTTTCTCTTGGTGTAGTTTCTATTTTCTTATAAAAAAGACACAAGATCCAATATTCCTAGAGCTATCTCTAAAGGTGTTGTTGTGCCCCTGTGCCAAAATTTGAGACTCAGACCCTTAGCCCTGTTGACCCTATGACTCCAACCTGAGAGCCCAGAGTTGTGTGAGGCCCCCAAAGTCCACCACTGAGTCCCCTACTCCTTAGGTCCAACATTTTAGTCAGGACCACCCATCCCTGAACACCCATCACTCTTGGATTTGGATTAAGAGAGACCCTAGCAAAGGAGAACAGGTGCCTACAATCCTATTAACCCAGAGCCAAGAAAAGATGAGACAGAAGAGAAGAAACCAGCAAAACAACCCTGAAAATGTGAAGAAACTGAAAAGCTCAACACTCCCAAAGGAACATAATGGAGCTACACTAGTAGATTCAACTCATGAAGAGAGTTTCAAAGTGACAGAAATGTAATTGAAAATATAGATGGCAAATAAGATGAAAGGAATTGAAGAAAATGTTGAAAACCAACAAAAAGGATCTAAGAAATGTCATGAAATCAAAGGAAAAAACTAAAAAGTCACCAAAGAGCTAGACAATTAAAAAAGGGATATCATAGAACTTAAAGAAATGGAAGACCCATTTAGGGAATTTCAAAGCACAACTGAAAGTTTAACACGATTTTAAACCAAGGAGAAGAAAAACATCTCTGAGCTAAAAAAAAAGCTCTAGAGAATATTTAATCATTTCAAGAGGCAGAACGGGGTATAAAAATTTCTAAGCAATCACTGAGAGAGATATTCGACTATGAGATTTAAGATAACACTTCAGTTATGGGTATTCAGGAGGGAGAAGAAGAAAGAACTAAAAGTGTGAAAAACCTGTTAAGGAAAATTCTGAGGAAAACATTCCTGGTATTGCCAGAAATTCAGACATACAGATAAAGATACACAATAAAGAGCAAGAAGATTCATAGCAAGTAAGTCATCTCCAAGACACATGGTAATCACCTTTGCTAAAATCAAAATGAAGGAGAACATTCTGCAAGCAGGAAGAAGAAAGGATCAAATAACCTACAAAGGAAAAGCCATGAAGCCAATTGCAGACGTGTCAATGGAAACCTTAAAAGCCAGAAGGGATTAGAGCATCTTCAACAGATTTAAAAAGAAAAACTGCCAGCCTACAATTTTGTATCCTACAAAAATGTTTCACAATAAAAAAAATGTAAACTTTTTCCAGACAAGAAAATATTAAGGATACTTGTCATGACTAGATCTGCGCTGCGTGAAATACTAAGAACAGTATTACATACAAATCAGCACAACACATACTCATCAGTATAAAATCACCCATTAAACAATAGAACAAATGTAAAACAAAGCAAAAAGAGACTACCAACACTGTGAACAAACAAATCAATACTCACATATCAATGCTCTCATTTAGCATTAATGGAGTACATGTTCCTCTCAAAAGAGGCTGACTGAATAAATGAAAAAAAAAATGCAATCTAATTATCTGTTTTCTTTATAAAACTTATCTAAACCACAAAAAATGGTCATAGACTTAATGATCACACAAATGGAAATCAAAAGAGATCAGGTATAACAACTGTCATATCAGATAAAATTAATATTAAGCCAATAAAGATAAAGAAAGACAAAGAGGATCATCATATCATGGTGAATCTGTCAAGTCAGCTAAAAGACATAATAATTTTAATTTTGTATGCTTCCAACACAGAAATCCCTCAGATAAGTAAATTAAATTTTACTAAAGATAAGCGAACAAATAAATAGCATGATTGTAACTGCCAGAGAGCTCAAAACTCCACTGTGAGAACTTGAAAAATCATCAAAGCAGAAAATCAATAAAGAAACAAGGGACTTGAACAAAGCTCTAAAACAAATAATCCTAAATGACATTTACAGAAGATTTGCCCTAAAACTACAAAATATTCATTCTTCTTAGTAGCACTTAAAATAAAATAGGTTTCAACGAAGTTGAAACCATACTATTTACTTTATCAGACCAGAGAAGAATACAACTAAAAATCAGTCATAAGAGAAACATCTAAATCTATAAGAAGTAATGGATATTAAAAAATGAAAAAAATTCCAGCTGCTGAAAGATAATGGGCCAAGAATGAAATTATTTTGGAAATCAAAAAAATTCTTTGGACTGAACTTCAAAGGGGACACAAGCTATGAAACGTCTATGAGAAACCGAAAAATCATTCCTTGGGAGAAAATTTATAGTCTAAAACACCTACATCAAAAGGACAGAAAGTTCATGAATCAACCTAATGTCACACCTCAGAAATTAGAAAAGTAACAGACAAAACCCCAAGCCATCAGAAGAAAAGAAATAACAAAAGTCAGAGAAGAACTAAATGAATTGTAAAACTAACTCAAGATTAACTATTTAGCTATGGAAAGAATGAAATCCTATCTTTTATAGTAATATTGATGGAACTAGAGGTCATTATGCTAAATGAAATAAGCCAAGCATAAAGAGACAAATATTGCCTGTACCATTTATGTGTACAAGCTTATAATGCTGAACTCATGGAGGCAAAGAATAGAGTGATAATCTTCAGAGACTGGTAAATGGGGAAAATTGGGGACAAAGAGAGGTTGATTAATAGGTACAAACATATAGTTAAACTGGAGAAATAAATTAGAGAGTCTTATAGCAGAGTAGGATGACTATAGCTAACAATGTATGTTGAGTATTTTAAAAGAGCTAGAAGAGAAGGCATAAAAAGTTTCCAACAGAGAAATGATAAATATTCAAAACGATGGATATTCTAAATATCCTGATTGGATCATTATGCATCACATGCATGTATCAAAATATCATAAGCACCCTATAAATATGCACAATTACTATATATTGATAAAAAAAATTTTGAAAGGGAGATTGGTTGAGGTATATTTATAGTCCAATGTAACAGAGACTTTATTTTTAGAAAACTTTCAGATACAAATAGAACTGAGAAAGATATAGTAGACTCTAGCATTATAAAAAGAGGTAAAGAAGAAATAGATTCCAACAAAAAATGTGAAGCATTTAACACAGCCTTGCTGGTTTTGAAAATAGAGAAGGCCATTTGCCAAGAGATGTAGCATCCCTACAAACTGAGAGAAGACCCTGGACTGGAAACAGGTAACAAGGAAATGAAGTTCTCATTCTAAGCACGTGGTATTGAATTTCATCAACAACCTGGATTAATTTGGAAAAGGATTCTTTTTCACAGCCTACAGATAAAGACCCACTAGTTAACCATTTGATTCTGGCCTTGTGAGACCCTAAGGTCACAATCCAGTTAGACCTTCTCAGTTTTCTGATGTAGAGAACTGTAAATTAATGGTATTTTAAGCTTCAGAGCCTGTGATGACTTTTTCTGCTACAGTTTAATACTTAATAAAACCTTATAAATGCTTCTAGATCTTAGTGAAGGCCATAGAATCTCTGTAACTGGACTTGTTAAAACTAAACAATTTTCATTGGTAAGTAGACATCAAAAAAATCTATTTTTTGGTATTTGCATACAATAAATGTTAAAATGTTGTGAGATTTTTGGCTTAAAACAAGCATTGGAAAAAATTATTATAATGTCCAGGACTTGAGAGATGTGCATTTAATGAAACAGAATTTCTTCTTTTCAAGCACATTTGAGAGCGTCAATAGTAACAATCATTGATTTAGCTGTTAACAATAAAGCTAACAGATTTAATTACAAGCTCTCAGTTTTACTCACTCCAAAGTAAAAGGTTAGAAAGTTTAGGGTAAGTGAAAAATAAGAATGCAGAGCACCACAGGAGCAAAAGGACCCCTTCAATTTCCAACCAGAAAAGTGAGGGATCCAATTAATAAATATTAAAAGATGTTTCATTTATTCCTTGATAGTAACAATCCAAGTTTAAAAACTGGCAACCTCCCTTTCATTGTATCCTAAAAAGGGGAATAAATAAGTAGGTAAATATTTTTAATTTCTATTTATATGTTTTATGTCAAACAAATATGTCTTACATGATAAAGTCTAGCAATTTCATTCCAGCTTTTAATTTATTTATATATGAACTGAATAGACATAGTTACTTCTTTGACAGTATAGGATGTAAAACCATAAGCCATAAATAGTTAAAAGTAACAACAGAAACAACTAGCTTGACTTCCTCTATTAATCAGACAAAAACAGCTAAATCCAAAAGATGTGCCCTTTCCAATTTAGGGACGCTGTTCTCTAGATAGTGAGAGTGACTTCGAAGCATAAAAAGTAGTTAACCTTCCTGGCATGTTGCTGTAAAAGGTGTCTGCTTATATCTATCTGCTTCCAGAATCATTTGGATCAAAGAAAAGTGGCATTGGTCTGGTTTTCTCTTGTGAGTCAGACTTCGGTTTCGGAGAAAGTAGCCATGTGTTGCTTATTTTCAATCAATTAATCGTTTTTCCTGTTACCGTAGAGTTGTCCTCTTATTGTACTGTGAGAAAAGAAAGCTGAACAGCAGTTTTAGAACAATTCATCTTTAGAGCTCAAAGCCGTTAAGGCCATATCTTTTCACGTTAGTAACACTTCCAGACTTTTCTTAGTTTATTTTCTCATTAAAACAATGGGACTTCGAATACATCAGAAAATGACTGTTTTAGAATATGTTGAAAGTGAAACTAAGGAAGCAGAGAAGGTGATAGTGGTTGATTATTTGATCAAGGACAAAAATAAAATTTAAGCAACACATTTGAGAGGAATATATAAAACACAAGAATCATTTTTACTGATTTAGTACAATTTAGTATTCACATTAAACTAAAAAGAAGAATTTCTGCACCAAAGGTAGAATATCTTTAGTAATAACATATCTGAGAAATAACTACTTAACAATAGGCATTATTAAGGGAGAGAAGGGAGAAATTAATTGCTTAAATTCTGAAAAGTAGCTCAAAAATGGCCTTAGATCTACTTTTTATTGACTATTAACTGAAGTCCCTTCACCATGTTGGTCCCAGAGTAGATGGATTTGCTTTTAGCTTGCCTATGAACACAGTTTCACAAAGAAGAGGAGTGAAGAAGCTATCTTGACAATGAACTTTTTGAAAATGTTCTATCTCGGGAGAAGATAGCACCAAAGAGAAAAGATATACACTCTAAGAACTGAAGTGGGTAGGCACATTGTTTGATTGACATTTTATTTAAATTCAGCCTTTACCTTTTTGCTAAAGCTAACAGTAACCTGCTGTAAAGATACTGAATGGCATAAAGCATTGAGAGTGATGAACACAACAAGCTCAAATGGGGGGTTCTGGGAGAGGCAACAAAACAGACATTGAGATAAAAGAGAGTGATTAAGGGGAAACTGAGACAGTTAAAGACAAATTTGAATAGATCATAGATCTAAGTATTCAAGATATATTCAGGAAAAGGCAGGAACCTACTTCTGGAGCAAATAAGAAAGCTATATATAGGGCACTGGTTGTAGCTTTTCAACTGTTAAAAATCAAAATGTTACCATAAAACTAATTTCCTAAAGTTAATAAGATGACTCTTATTATTTCAAAATATATTATTAGTAGAACTATACACCTTAAAACACTATGAATGACAATTATGTGTTGTTTCAGCTTTATAATGCATACAATTTAATACAAGAATACAATTCTAGGAAATTTTCCTTCAGATATCTATCTTCACACATACGGAGAAAAAGAAAAGTACAAGTGTAATCATCAAGAGTAGTTTGTATTAGCTAGAAAACTTGAACATGAAATTGCTCATCCTAGGAAATGGGGGGCCCCGTCAAGCCCTGAATAGAAGAATACAATCATAGTTCTCTCTCTTTGAGTAGAAACTCTAACTGCCCTTTAGAGAGGGAAATGGGCTCAGTCTAACTTCTTCCTGCTGGATCAGTCTGCTGATAAGAAAGGGGCAATTAGGATTGCTCTGGAAGGAGGCTATCCAGGGATCCTTAATAGAATCAGGTCTTGGGCTGGAACCATTTTAGTGTTTATGGCCTGGTGACTTCATCTCTGGAAGACACACATTTAATGAGGGGATTGTTACAGCATCAGGTTGAAAATAACAGAGTCAGTGATTTCAAAAGAAAACTACTTAACAACTTTCTTGTTGGTTTCTAAATAATAACTTTAATTTTTCTTTAGGCTCACAAGGTAGACTGTGGTTGATTCTTTTCATGGTCTGCCTCTGTAGGAAGTGGTAGGTTCCAGGATTTTACTGGTGAATGATGTATCTAGGAATCTATTTCCATAACAACTGTAGAAGAAAGGGACCCTCCCAACTTAATGATCAGAGAAGGTGAACTGGTGGGAAGAACTTTGACCATAACCACATCTCTAGGAGAGAAAAGGTTTTTAGTGCTGAATGTGAAAATGTAGTTGGGAAGTTTTAAAGGATTTGTTGAAACTTCGTCAAAGAGTAATGTGTTTTACTAATTCTGTGATTTGTTGATCTAATAATTAATCATTAGTTAAGAAGGGCTTTCCATATCATAACTCAAACGGGCTACTACCGAGTCTCTGAGATAAATTTCTTATTTTAAGAAGAATAATAGAAAGTAATTTTTCCTTAATTTATAAAGAAAAGTAGTTTATTTCTTAACTATGGAGGCAGAGATATCCAAGGTCAAAGGGCCATCTCTAGTGAGAAACTTTTTTCTCGGTAGAGTCTTGAGTTGGCACACGTGTCACATGATGAAAGGGCTGAACATGCTAGTTCAGTTCTTTATTCCTCTTCTTTTATTTATTTATTTATTTTTATTTTTTCAAATTAAGATGAGGGTACAATTTTTAGGTTACATGGTTCTCACTTCCAGGGTAAAGTTCCATTTGTAAAAGAGCCCCTCACCCAAGGGTGTGTTATTCACCCCACAATGTGCACATTAGGTGAGATCCCACCTCATGCCCTCCCTCCTTCCTCCAAACATCCTCCTGCTTCCCTCTATCCTGGAACTGGACTATATTAGTGTTTTATTATTCTTATGAGCATGTTATTGTTTATATATTGATTTCACATTAGTATGGAGTACATTGGATATTTATTTTTTCATGCTTGCAATACTTTACTAAGAAGAATGTGAAAATAATTGAGCTCAAAGGAGATTAGTCTCCTGAGTTAGCTTTCATAAATATCCTATAATTTTATCATTCATTTCTTTCTATTTTCCTGGAGGATTTGGGTCTCCAAGAAAGTGTAGATGATGTTTTTATGCCTAGGGCTTTATATATTCCCTATGTAATAGCTGCTTTGAAGGCAATACCCATTATCACTCCCTAAGGGTAGAGAGAGTTTGAACCTGGGAATAATTTCATGTACTGAAGCCTTTATAATTTCGTGAGCATTTTTGGTCCTGCAAGGGAATGCTTCCACCCAATTAGTAAAAGAATCGACAAAATACCAGCAAATATCGTATACCATGTACATTAGAGAGATTAGTAAATTCCATTTACTAGTCTTCCCTTGTCTTTGTTTATCTGAGGAAGCTAGACAGTGGTAATTTTAACCCAACTTGGACCAGTTGAGAATATTTTGTTCTTCCCACCTGTCCCTCTGTATCCCATGCTTTTGGGTTAACATCTGCTTCTAATAAGGAAAGAAATAATATAAGGTCTTGTTTCATATTAACCGAAATGGTTGTTGTTGCTTTAGTTAGTAAATCACTTTCCAAAAAGGGAAAAGGCTTTTCAGGCATGATTAGGAAGGCATGACAGAATAGCCAGTCCCCACAATTGTACCTTTAAGGCTGAGAGTAGAATTTCATAACCAGATTTTCAGACACCCACTGTATAGTTAACAGATTTGGGGAGACAGAAGTCTAGGGTTGGAGCAGAATACAGAAAAGTTCACTCTAGTATCTAGAATAAATCTTATCTCCCACCCCTCCATTGTAAGGCAGACTCAGGGCTCTTGAAGGGTGATGACATAAGCTGTGTGGGAGAGACATTTTGCCCTTTGTCTTTTGAACCAACTTTTTGATCTCTCATTTTTTTAACCATTAGGAAAGTTTAGCTTCTTTCACAAACATGAAAAAAGCTCATTGAATTTAATTTTGTAGGGAAAGGTAATGAAAAGGATCTTTTTGAAACACACAACATCTAAAAAATATCAGAATGAGCCAGTGTAAATTTAACTAAATACACAAAGAGATCCCCTATAGACATTCAAACAAAGCACACAAGCTGCAAGGAGAGAGAGAGAACCAGAGAGAGAGAGAGAGAGA
Organism: Arctocebus calabarensis; assembly: GCA_963573935.1. NCBI lineage: Eukaryota > Metazoa > Chordata > Mammalia > Primates > Lorisidae > Arctocebus > Arctocebus calabarensis. The sequence continues at coordinate 25,503 of CAUYON010030058.1, forward strand.
AAAGCCAGGGTCTGTACAGATAAGTAGAAGAGCCTTAGAACCCAGGATACATGAGTGGATAGTAAAAGAGCTGGGAAAGCCATTTTCAGAAGGTGCTTCAGAGCCATCGAGTGACAACCATTGTTGGGGATCCCAGGACCCTTGGGAGCCACTTGTTTGGTCTTTGTCTGTCAGAGAAAATGAGTGGACACAGAATGGGTTCAGAAGCCTTCTAACATGGCCTTTGGCTCCTTTCCTTTGGAGCCAAGGGGAATGAAAAAGTTTGTTCTCCATTAGCCTTTTGCTCATAACGTGGAGATCAGTAACCACACTCTGCTCTTTATGGGCTGACAGGCATCACAGTTATTAGTCTCCCTTAATATAATTATAGAGAAAACAAGAAAGAATCAAGTGGTCCCATTGCTTGTCACAGATGTTCAATTCAAGATGTGCCCCCAAAATATTTTGGCGCAATTTCTTTCTATAATAGGCCTTTGGTCTCAGAGATTCAAAAAATGAACCCATGGACCACAGATCAGTGGTATGATAAGATTTATTAGATAATAAGGAATACAGAAAGAATAAAAAGCATGACACAAAGCTTCTGGCAGAGGGGGAAGTTCCACGTCAGAAGTCTCACACGGGGATTCTTTGTAGGGGTTATATACTGTTTAGAGAGTTACACTTGGCCAGGGCTTGGCAGACTTCACTGTTGATGAGTGCATTAACAAATGAAAGCTCCCTCCAGCTCCAGACAAACTGGCAGTCCTCTACTTCAGAAGAAGCCACTTACATGAAATTGTCCAGGCCCAGAAAATGGGGGGGTCCCTGTCCAGTCCTAAATGGGGAACCCCTGTATCACTATGACATGCTGTGGTTTGCAAAGTTATGACCTTTTCCGTTTTTTTCTTGCCTGGAATCAGTACACAGTGAGAGGAATAGGCATAATCTACAGAAAGCAGAGCAGGCAGATAAAAAGTTACTGACTTCCTGAGAACTCATTACATTTCTGCATCTTTTCCAAAGTTCCTATGGAGGGGAAAATATAATTGTATTTTTTTTACATTACCAGTATTTGATCTTTACTTTCAGCAGATGCATATATTTATCACATTTTTTGTGGTTAGTATACATGTTAAACTCTTTGTAAGGTGTAAAATAATATGTTAAGTTAATACTTTGTTTTGCTCCTTTTAAAAGAATATGAAAGAATTAATAATAATATATGTATTTATTTTCCTAAGGAATATAATAGAAAGTTATATAAAATAATGCATAATATGTAAATAATAGGTGATATGTTATCATACATAAACATATTTCTTTAAGAAAAATTATATATTCTAAAAGGAATAAAATAGACCAATATTAAATGGCAAACATAGAAAAGTATTTTATGAATAGACTAAAAATATTTAAGTCTATGTATTTTACATAATAAAGTGTTTACAAAATTTATAAATTGTTTAGAGGCAGTGGTGAGTACATGCTGATTAAAATCAATTTTCATATCAATGGTTGATTTAAATAATTTAATTTTTCTTACATTTGATATTCTTGTGTTAACAATGGCTTATAGGCTCGGTGCCTGTGGCTCAACGGGCTAAGGCACCAGCCACGTACACCTGAGCTGACATGTTCAAATCCAGCCAGGGACTACCAAACAACAATGATGGCTGCAACCAAAAAAAAATGGCCGGACGTTGCGGTGGGTGCCGATAGTCCCAGCTACTTGCGAGGCGGAGGCAAGAGACTCACTTGACCCCAGGAATTGGAGGTTGCTGTGAGTTGTGATGCTACAGCACTCTATCCTGGGTGACAGCTTGAGGTTCTGTCTAAAAAAAAAAAAAATGGCATATAATACTAACATAAATATACTAGGTAGATAATAAAAAGAAAATCTTATAATTATGGATTATCTAGTTAGTGGCTTTGAAATGTTTTGTACTTTTTACTTGTTGATTAGAAATAAGTTCTATACTGAAACATGCTTGCATAATTAACAGATACAGTACAGATTTTACAATTTGGCTGAAAGAAAATTACTATGTCTTTGAGATAATGTATTGGCTACAATTTTTGAAAGCCTATATCTTACTTAGATTTTCAATGATGCTATTTCTGTTTTAACACTGAAGATATGCATATGTAAGTTTTGGTAGAACTTTATGACTACTTCATCTTGGAATAAACATGGAGCTGATGTGAGAATGCGCTATAGAGATTAACATATTACATAAATATATTTTCCAGTCTCTCCATGTATATTTTACTAATATATTAGTTGAGATTATAAAGTAGGAATTTTATCATAGTAAAGCTCTAAAAAGATAAATCTGGACAATTGGTCCAGCTGCAGTGTCATATACTTCGTTGTAGGAAGTTTCATTGTGGGTAATCAGAACTGCAAAAAGATTTGATGATCCTTCATATAAAACAGTAAAATACAAGAGGTAAACCTGGGTGAGGTGTACAGTTTTTGTAACACAGCCCAGACCTGAATTAGAGATGGATTTGTTTAAAATTCTCCTGGAAAAAAAAGAAGCATTGCAATGATAGTATGGTACAAAAAAATATATTATCTGGTCTTTGATATAATTCTTGTCCTTAAACAAAAAGATACATCAAATGTGAAATGAATAATACTAAATGTTATATCAAGTGTTATAAGAATTCAAACCCTTTTGGAAATCATTAAAAGTCACTTTCTAGTAACTGTTCAAAAAATGAATTTATATACTTTTGTTACAAATGAGGGACCAAGTACTTTTGACTCACTTTGTGTTTTGAGGACACTACTTAAGGTTCTGCTCTCAGCAACAGGGAGCAAGATAAAATTTGTGGCAATCTTACCTTCAGCAGACCAGTGGTTACTATCATTCGTTGACATAAAATTATAGGGTATCTGATAAATAATACTTAGTAACATCAGAAACTACTTCTTGATAAAGTTGTTTAGGAGCTAGAGAAGGTTTGAATCTATATTTTATATTTTGGTAGGTTATGGATACAGATAAGAGTGAACCCAGAAACTTCTGACTTGCTATCCACAGTGTACGTGTAGTGAAGGAAGGTTGGTATCTGAGAGGGAGCCCTACATACAGTGTTCTCAGTGTTGAAACAAAACAAACAAAATTGCTAGAAAGAAATATCTTTTTTTTGTAATGACTAAGGGAACTGGCCCTCAAATTTATCAGAATGCTATAATGGATAATTTAAAAAATTAACTTTGGTCAATTATTCTTTCAGCCAATGATAAAGAACATGTGAAAAGTATTTCCAAGACATTCAAAATTAATATTTCACAGTGTTAGGATAATAATCAAGGGAGATTGCTTAGGCTTCAATAAACATTACAACAATAATAGATGGAAAAAAATTCTTTGCAATATTCTAAACTCAATAAAGGAGATGAACGCAGTATTTATAATGTAGAATAAAAATTTAAAAAGACATTAAATTTATAAACCTCAAGCAGTATTTGGACTAAATTATTGGTTCTAAATTATCAAAAGCAAGGTCTCTATAAAGTAGGAGGTAAGAAGTGAAGTAAGAAGTTGAATAGCAAAGTAATTTTGGTGTATGTCATTGATATGAAATAAATTCACAATATTAACTGCATCTGACACCTTTTTGTCTTATTTTTAAAATGTTTGTCTAATTGATCTGTCAAGAAATGAGAGAGACATGTTAAATATTCCAATAGTAATGAAAGCTGTCAGTTTTTTGTTTGTTTTGTTTTTTGTATGCCTACGAAGTTGTTAAATTACAGACCTTATACATGTTGATAATTACTTCTATTTTAGATTGTGTTTCACTAATCAGAGAATATACTCCTTTAGTTTTTCAAATTCATTATATTCCTTCCTTAATTGTTATTATTAAGTAAAATTTTAACAAATTTCAAAAATATCTAAGAGACTACAGGCTACATCCCCGGTTAACAATCCAATAAAGCTAGATATTAAATTGAAAGTACATAAATGGAATCCAATGACTTCAAATTAAAGGAGGTATATTATCTTAGTATATCTTAAGTTAAATAAAATATTAAAATTCTGGTTGCAGGCCAAAATTAAATATTATAAATATAAATTTTATTAAAATAACATGTAATTAAATATATAGGATGAAGCTGAAATTATAATTTACTAGAGAATAATTAGATGCTTTAATTTTTTAAATAGAAAAATAAAAATAAAGACCATAGAAATGCAACACAAGTTTTAGAAGAACAATAAACAATTTTAGAACAAAACAATAAAAAAGAATAAATAGTAACGATTTAATGGATAAATATGTTTTAGAATGTTCTTTATAAGTCACCAAAATTAGTTTTAAAATTGTTAGTATAATTAAGAAAATTTTGAATACCTTGATACAGAAAATGAGGTATATATTTGTTATACCTGCAAGTACTTCCATATACTAATACATTTGAAAATGTTATTAAATGTGTAATTTCTAGAAAAGTATAAACAAATAGGTTTTATTGAAAGATACAGAAAATTTATGTATAAGGATCTTCATGGATTAAATCTTCAGTATTACTAATGCATTTTTTAAAAGCATACAGATGTTTATAGAGTTATTTTCAAAGTTTTAAAAATTTAAAAAAAAAACATAATTTCTACTTTTATCTCTGATGAATATTGGGTATTATTAAATGCATATATAAATTGAAAATAATTAGAAAATTTTACAGATTAATCGAGCTTAAATAAGTACTACCAAAACAATCCAATAGTTAATTATTAAGTAATCATATTATGTGTTTATTTAAGATATATAGAAAATATATTGTCAGAAATTGAGTAAAATTTATCATATCATTGTTAAAAAAAGCGATTAAAATGCATAATTGATAACACTGCAATAAAATGAAGTCATTAGTGTTAATGATATATAATTACTATATGTCTATTAATTGTATTATGCATTTGCATAACTAGTTGCATAGAAAATTATTAAATTTGATTATACATTAAAATGTAGTTTAAAACAAATATAACACAATGTGATACTTTTTCACACATGAACAGGATAACATTGACATTGATACTGGAACTTCATCTTCTCTCCTGGCTGGCTTGCTAAGTATGATACTGGTGTTTCAGGTTCTTGGTCTTGGCGATCCGAAGAATGAATAGGATCAGTGGTAAAACAGGGTTTATTCAAAGAAACAAAAATTACAACTTACATAAAACAAAGCCCTTGACAGAGAGAACCCAGGAAGGGAACAAGCTCTCCTGCTCCCTCTTCAGGGTCTGTCTTCAGGCTCTCTGCTCAGGGGTTTATACAGTCACAGGGGGTTGTTTTGCTGGAACTCAATGCTGAGTTTTAGAGAGTGGGTCTTTGTCAGTTACATCCAGTTGTCCAATCAGCAGCAAGGTGCTGGAGCTCTCAGTCTCTGGAAACTCACATGAGAAGACAGCAGATGCCAACTAAGAAATTGACCATCCAGAAGTGTACAGGAGGAGACAGCAAGGTGCCAGTGTCTCCCCACAGGTGTCTGGCACTTCCAACAAGCTGGATCCTCCAGCTGCTGTAACATCAACACCACCAGGGCTAAGGCAGCAGGTCGTGGAGTCACCTGTCCTGCATTAATTCTCCCTCTCCAAGTGGAAACTCAAACTGTTTGGTAAAAAGGGCAAAGACTTGATCTAACTGCTTCCTGCTGAATCGGTTGATGATAGAAGGGGCAGTTAGGGTTTTTCCAGAGGGAGAGCAATCCAGGGGTCCATGATAGAATCAGGTCTTGGACCAGAATCATCTTTATTGTGTGTGGTTTAATGATGTTTCTGGAAAATACAAGCCTGATTAGTATATTGAAAGGCAAGGGTAGGACAGTGTCATGTTAGAAGAACATACTAATGGACACAAATGGTTGTTCCTGTTTAGTATGTTTCTTTCCAAAAGGTGAGCAGTATGTTCCTCCCTAAAAGGTGAGCAGGACTTGCAGACTTGATTAGGAATATATGAAGGAACAATCAGTTATCCCAAATGCAGCTTAAAAGTTGAATTAAAACTTTGGTAACTGATTTAGTTAGTGATTTGGGAGATAAAAGATTAAGGCTAGAGAGGAGTACAGAAAAGGTTTCTCTAGTGTCCAGAAGAAATTTTTTTACCTGGTCTTCCACTATGAGGCAAACTCAGGGTTCTTGAGGGGTGATGCACAAGCTAGAGCCATTAAAGTTTGCCCCAGACACTCTTAGTCTAGTTCTGGTGCTGATGGGATCACTATTCCCAGGCAATCCTTCCTAACGTGACCAGTCTGACCACATTGGAAGCACTTGTTCTCAGCTTCTCTGGCTTCCCTCTGCCCTGAAAGGTGCTCTTTTGTTGGAGTGCCATTATTAGAGCTGTCATTCTTCTTTGATTCCTTCTCTCTTTTTCTTCCTCTTTCTCCTGATCTCAGTTATAAAAGACCATAGTTGCCATTTTAAGAAGATTCTCCAGGTTACTCTGGGCTTAGAGCCAATTTCTGGAGTTTTCTTTGAATGTCTGGGACTGCCTGAGTGATAAATTTATCTTTTAAAATAATTTGACCTTCTATGGATTCAGGTGTCAATTGGGTGTGCTTTCTCATTGCCTCCCTAAGCCTCTCAAGAAAGGCTGAGGGATTCTCCTTATGCTCCTGATAAATAGCAGATAACTTGCAATAATTTATAGGCTTTTTCTTGGGTTGACATAAACCTTCTAGGGTACATGTTAGAAAATGTTTACGCCACCAGTCACCTTCTCTCTCAGAGTCCCATTCAAGATCCTGAAGGGGAAATGCCTGTCTCCAGGAGAGATACTGCCATCAGCACTGGACATGAACCACAAATCACCCCACTTTCTAGCTTCAGCTAAGCCTTCATTTTTTTTCATTAAACGTTAAAGTTTGATCTAGTAGTAACATTATATCTCTCCAAGAGAGGTTAAAGCTTTGTCCTCACTCTTGGAGAATATCTATGTACTTATTGGGGTCATCAGAAAATTTTCCTAAATCAATGTTAATTTGCTTCAAATCTGTTAGAGAAAACCGAGTTGTCTACTCACGCACTTCCCCTTTCATCACTTGCCTTCTGGGGGGGGGGTCGCAGTAGGACCCGAAAAAAACTCTTGGGACAGGCCCCCTCCTGGGGTTTTCTGAACACACAGAGGAAGGTGTGGGAGAAGTAGATGGAGGGTTTGAACTAGGTGGTGACAGTGTCTCCCTCAAGAATCCCTGACCATTTGGGGAAGTTACGACAGCCAAGAGAGCAGAATCTATTTGACAGATCTTACACAGTTGGGGGTTGTCCCTGAGGGACAAGAAAGCTTGCACTTGGGGCACCTCAGACCACTTTTCTTCCTGTTTACAAAAAGTATCTAATTTAAAAATGGTGTCATAATTTAGATTACCATCTGGGGGCTATTGTTCACCAATGGAGAGTTGATAACTGAGGCCAGGCCTAGGTGTAGAAGAAAACCACACATTCTTTTTTCAGTGTCTGGGGATCAAACATGTCTCAATTCTTCAGAATTCAGCCCAGTGGGGTGTTCTCTTGGCGAGAGAATATGTTACCCATCTGTGAGAAAGAACAAACATCTAGCATCTTAATCAATCCCACCCCGTATTCCTGAGTCGTCAGAGTGTCCACTGACCCACCCAAGAAGCCTTCGGGCCAAACAAAAGGAAGTTTCCTTCCAATACTTGGGGAAGAATCCCTGAGGAGAGTGGCCTTCTCAGCTCCTGCGCTTGTCTGGAAATAGCCATTCTTACCAGTGTAGCGCTTAGTGCCCGCTGGTTCTCCTGTGCTTATGACATGCCCGCAGCACAGCTCCGAGAAATCAGGTATCAGGGAGCCCGGTCCCCCCAAATGCGTATTCTGCCCCTTTCTGTTCCTTCCCCCACTAGCCTCAGAGAATCAACCAAAACTAGGATGAGCCCCATCCTGGAGAAAATGGCTGTGCAGTGTTTGCACATTTAACTCTGTGTAATTTTTACAAGCTTTTTCCAAATCCCTAGTTTACACAGGAAAATAGATTTTCTGTTATGTGCAGTTCTTAAATGCTTTGTTTTCTAACGTCCTTTTCTTTCCGAAAGGTTAGCAAGGCGACAATAAGTAAATTTAGTTACAAATCAGGGTTGAGAGATACTTTGAAACTTTTGTATCACAATTAGTTGCAATTAGCTGAAGTCCTTGAGAAACCTGAATTATTTTAAACACCCCCATATATATTAATACACTGGACGGAACCAAATACCCAGGGTCATTTTCATTCCTTTTCTTCATTTTCAAGAGACTGAACTGTAACTGAGGTTTAGGGCCATTTATGCCTTGGGGAGTTGTTCCGGGCTTCCCTTCACAGGCCTATGTGGCCCAGACAAACTGTGGCGAGCAGTAATTTTGCCCTTTGGGGGTGACCTCTACTTAATATGGTTAGCCTTTTTTAAGAACATAAAAACACCAATGAAAAGTAATAACTTTCAATCCACCTAGAAAATTCAAAGCCCCCTTAAAACATCTAATATGCCCTTCTAAAAAAATACTAAAATACTCATACAAGATTAACAAATATATAAACGATTCTTACCTACATTCAAGCAAAGCATATATACTATCAGGGAAAGGGAGAGAACTAGAAGAGTTCCACAGAGATAAACAGAAAAAATTTCTGTAAAATAGGTCTTGTCACTCATCTGTAGTCCTGTGGATTTATTCTTCAAATCCTCAAGACCAAGGACCTATGGAAGTAGAAATTCTGGCATCAATGTGTATAAGAGAAAAATGCAAATCAAAAGATTTAAAGTACCCAGGTGCTGTGGCTCATGTCTGTAATCCAAGCATTCTGGGGGGCTGAAACAGGAGCTCAGGAGTCCCATACAAGCCTGAGGAATTGTGAGACCCCATCTCTACTAAAAATAGAAAAAATAATCTGGGCTTTGTGGCCAGCCCCTGAGATGCTGAGACAACAGTGAAGCAGGACAGGTGACACCATGACCTGCCACCTTAGCCCTGGCGGTGTTGATGCTGCAACGGCTAGAGGAACCAGCTAGCTGGAAGGGCAGACACTGTGGGGGTGGGCCCTTGCACTTCTGGCTGGTCAATTTCCTGTAAGTTTCCAAAGCTTGAGCCTTCATTGGACAGCTGGCTGTAACTGACAAAGACCCAAGCCCTACAGTCAACATTGAATTCCCAAAACAACCCCCTGTGACTATATAAACTCCTGAGCAGAGAGCCCAAAGACAGATCTTGAAGAGGGAGCAGGAGAGCTTATTCCCCTCCCGGGTTCCCTCTGCCAGGCCCTTTGGTTTTTGTAAGTTTTTGTATTTGTTTCTGTGAATAAACCCTATCTTACCACTAATCCTGTGGTCTGTGGATTCATTCTTTGAATCCCCAAGACCAAGAACTTGAAACTCTGGTATCATATTTAGTGAGCCAGCCAGGAGAGAAGACAAAGTTCTGGTATCAAAAGGACTGCTTAAACACCGGAGTTTGAGGTTGCTGTACGTTAGGCTGACACCATACCACTCTAGGGTTTACAAAAGAGTGAGAGCCTGTCTCAAAAAAAAAAAAAAAAAATTAAACTAAAATATCTTGAAGTGGTTTCTAAAAGTGAGGGTTACATTTTAATGTTAAATATTGGTTTCATCTCTAATTACAATATTAATTTTGTCTTTGTATGCATATGTGTGAAGTTAGTCAACATAATGTGAAATATCCCATTTTCTTTTGTTACATTTGTACATGCTAACCATTTAAGGAAGAAACTGCTCATCAATCTAATAAAATCTAGAAAAATACTATTGCTACTTTTTGTAAATAAATGATTATCAAGTGGATTTTTTCGATTTCTTGCTTTCTATTTTCCCTGAAATACATCTATCTTGTTATGAGTCTATAGTTTGATGTAAAGTTCCACAACTTATTTCCTATAGTTTATTTCCTATTGAAAGTCCATATTTATTTTTTATTGAACATGTGCCTAAAAGAGATAAAATTAATATCATAGAGATAAAATCAATGTTGCTAATATCTTAAATGAATATATTTTAACATTAAAATGTGAACATCAATTTTAGAAGGTACTTCAAAATAATTTACTTTAAATTTTTTAACTTATTCTCTTGTAAACATAGATTGATATACTCAATATAAAAATGTAACTAACATAGGTGACTCAATAAATAAAATGGTTTAAATAGTAATGATAATAGATAATGACAATCATTAACAGTAACTATGTGCCAGGTGGTTGTTCTTACTGTTTCATATGTAACAGCTCATCTAATCCTTCTCAGCAACCCTAATATGTAGGCATTATTATCCACATTTTCAGAAACTTAGTCTTGTGTAAATAATGTACATAGAAGTAGTAGGTGTCAGAGTTCAAATTTTAATCGAGGAGATGTGATTCCAGGACCAGTGTTGTTAACTAAGTTATCTATCAATAAGAAAAATATTTTCCAATTATATTAACATAATAAAGTCAATTTACATTTTCAAATGGCTTCTACTTAGTACTATTTCTTTACTTTTTATTTCTGGAGAAAATTGTAAAACTTCATAGAGATAATTTAAAGTCAAACATCCAATACAAGAGCAGCTTTTATTGTTTCATCTTGTCTTCATTTAAACCTGTGGTTGAACTTCACCTATGATATAAACATAACAGTTGGGAACATTACTCAAAAGAATTTTTACTTAGTACTATTTAAAGGAATTTTAATACAAGCATGAATTATCCTCTTAGTAGACTCCAGCCAAAAATATTATCTTCCAGTGTTATCCTTTTCAGCAATGACTACTTTTATTTAAATGTTTAAAAAAGAATCAAAATACCTCTCTCCACTTATATTATTACAAATTTCTTTGTGTCAGGGTTTTGTGTAACCATGAGCAAGATCACCTCATCTGCATTTCTTGAGCGCTAATTACATGCTGCATATTAAACCAAGTCCACTTGGGGAAAGGCCACATAATTAATTAATTTAATTAACAGTAAGACAGAAGAGAAGATATGGTTATCGTATGATAATCACTCCTTTGGGATATTTCTCTGGCACAGTGTGTTCCATATTTGAGTAGTGAAAGAATAGCTACTCTTTATTAGCTTTATTAATCCAGATCAACTCCTAAATATGAAGTGGAGGATAATGTATTTCACTTAGAATCAGACAAAGAGATTTTTTTCAGGGTAGTTGAGTTTTCACGACCTGATATTTTTGTATTTGTAAATAGAAATTAATAATAAGTTATTTTCTGTACTGGCTATTTTCTTCCAGGAAACATTTGCACAAAGGTAAATATACATCTGACAACCGGTTAAGTTCAACCTTAGAGTTAATACTACCTGGAATGAATATTGGAGTCTTGAACAATATACTGAAGTTTTATATTTATGAGTTTGCTACTAATTCAACTAGGCAAGATATCCTTATTTCTTAGAAAAATGGAATGATGATACTTGACCCATTTAAATTCATGTATTCATGGATATTGGTTTATAAACTAGAGGCATGTATCTGTTGGAACATACAGAGAACTAAATATTATTTTATTGTGGCAAAAAATACACAATATAAAATTTATCATATTAGCCTTTTTAAAGTATAAAATTTTGTGAAATTAAGTATATCCATTGTTTTGAAACATCACCACCATAGGTTTCCAACTTTTTTTAATCTTTCCAAAATAAACTCTGTAAACATAAACACTAACTCTCTGTATCTCCCCATTCTCAGTCTCTAACAATTGCCATCGTACATTCTGTCACTACAGATTTGACTACTCTCACTTCTTCATGTAAATGGAATCTTATAGTATTTGTCCTCATTTGACTAGCTCATTTTACTCAGCTAGTAAATGTCAAAATGCTCTTCCTTTTCAGGGTAAATAATATTGAATTGCATGCATATTACATGCTTATTTAGTTTATCCATTTATCTATTGATGGACATTTGGATTGCTTCCCCCTTTTGACTTCTGTGAATAATACTAATATAAATGTGAGAGTATAATTATGTGTTTGAGTTTCTACTTTCAATACATTTAATTGCATATCTAAAAGTAGAATTGCTGGATTGTATGGCAGTTCTATATTCTTTGAAAAAGTTTCTGTTCATGTCTTTGCCCACTTTTTAATGGAATCGTTGGATTTTTTCTTATTTGCTTTAGTTCTTTGTATATTCTGGTTATTAGTCTTTTATCAGAAGCATGGCATACAAATATTTTCTCCCATTGTGTAGGTTGTCTATTTACTCTATCACTTTTTTTCTTGGCTGTGCAGAAGCTTTTTAATTTGATCAGGTCCCATTTATTTAATTTTGTTGTTGCTGTGACTGTTTGAGGGGTTTTCTTTATTATTCTTTGCTTACGTCAATGTCTAAAAAAATTTTTCCAAAATATTTTTCTAGAATTCTTATAGTTGCCATTAGTATTCCTTACTTTGAAGAGCTACTTGATTAACTTAAATAGTACCATTTTGGTTTAAGTGCATTCATCATCATGAATCTAAAATTATAATTCACTAGCCAAAAGTAATTTCTTACAATGATTGTTGAAATATGTTTGTAGCCTGTGATATGACCATCACAGAAACTCAATATGGTCTGTTTTGCTAAATGAATGATTGAAAAAAGGAATTAATTTGAGATGAAACTTTTACAGTTTGAATATGCCCCCTGTAGAATTCAAGTTCTTCCAATGTGATAGTATTAAGAGGTAAGACTTTTAAAATGTGATTAGGCTATGAATGCTTTCCCTGATGAATGGAATTCAGCTCTTATAAAAAGTGATTTCATGAAGTCTTAGACTGGTTTGACCTTCCACCCTCTCCATGTGAGATGCAGCAGGGAGGCCTTCACCCGATGCCTAATGTTAGTGGCTTAATCTTGGATTTACAAGCCTCTCATATTATAAAAAATAAATTTCTAATATTTCTAAGTTACCTAATCTATGGTATTTTGTTTTAGGAGCACAAGTCAACTAAAACAAGAACATAGCTATATTTTAGCATTATAAGTTTTACTTACTTGGTAATGAAAAATAATAGAATTTGTTGTTAGACCTGTGACATTTAAAATTAATCATATGTAATTTTACTCTTTTTATATCAGGCATTGAAGCCTAGATAAATTAAGTGAATTAAATGATACAATATCTGCTTTGATTTGAGCATGTAACTCCAAAACTTATATGTTGAAACTTAATTGCCATTGTTACAGTATTAAAATGTAGAGCCTTTAGTAAGTGATTCAGTCATAATGGTGGAGCCCTAATGAATAGTGTTAGTGACCCTGTGAAAGAGATGCCCCTTCTACTATGTAAGGATGAAAAAACAAGGTGTTATCCTTTTAGCCCTCATCAGATACTGAATTGGCTATTGCTTTGATCTTGGAACTTCTAGCCTCCAGAAGCATGTACAAAAAACTTCTATTGCTTATTTTAAAAAATATATTAAGTGCTGTGTTCTATCACAGTAAGACAAGAGACAGACAAATTCAAATTATAAATCCAGGTTTTTTAGTATGAAATCAAATGTTAAATGTTGTCTTACTCCCCATGCACAACTCCATGCTATGGAAACTGTACTCTTGCTCTATACTCCAGGTATGTGTAATCAAGAATACCTGTTTCCTCTTTCCCTAGCTTCCAAGCTAAGACTACAATTGCAATAGAGTAAGAGGAGACAACAGTTTTCTCCCCAACAAGGTTTATGGTGGAGAAGATTTATTCTATACCTGTACATTTGAAATAATCTAGGTTCCCTTCCCCTGCCCAACACTTTCACAAAGAGTAGAATCTGCCCCAAGATCACCATACTATACTGGGAAATGATTGATCCAGTTCACACACAGAGTAGAGGTTCTACTACACAGAAAGGATCAAACTTAAAAGAGCAGAAGCTACCACCCTTGCTGGTAGACCATGGGAGTTATTCTGGGATAAACCACCTGCTGTCTCTAACTTCCAATCCTATAAAAGACCTCAAAGATTCTACCCAATGAAAAAGGCAGGCCATGAGCATAAGAAACTCCACAGATCTAACTGAAGAGATTAACTATTTTTGGTTCACTATTTTTGGTTTATTAATAAATTTGGGTTGTTTTATTTTTTTTAAAGACAGTGTCTCACTCTGTCATCCAGGCTGGAGTTCAGTGGCCAGATCATCATTTACTGTAGCTTCAAACTCTTGTGGTCAAGCGATCTTTGCCCGTGAGTCTCCATAGTAGCTGGGATAACAGCATGTGCCTCCATGTCCAGCTAATTTTCTAAAAAATTTGAAGAGGTGAAGATCTCATGTTACTTCAGCTGGTCTCATACTCAGGGACTCAAGCAATCACCCAACTTGGCCTCACAACAAACTGGAATTACAGGCATGAGCCACTTCCCTTGGTCCCCCAATTAACTTAATAATAAATGAATAGGTTTACATTAATTATATGCTCTTAAGGTGGCATACCTTCCATCAAATAAATAAACTGCCACATGATCTGGTGATCAGTATAGTGTAGTAGCTGTAGAAGAGTGTATTATAATTCTATTACTTTAGTTCAAAACTTAGATCTTGCAGCTACTAGCAACATAAACTTGGGCAAGTTTAAATAAACTCTCTCACACCCTCTTTATCAATAAAAATCTGAAATTATTTTTACTTACTTTGTATTAAATGGCGTAATATGTGGAAAAAATCTTTAAAAGACTACTTGGCATATACTAAAACACAATCTTTATTAGCTTTTGTTAAAAGTAAAGATTTATTGATACTTCACTAAGTTGAGCGAAGACAGTGAAATAATAATGATTTTATACTCTGTTTAAACTTGTCACCTAAATATTGTTCTAGAATGATGAGTAGTTGACATATTTCTACAAGGTTTTCTGGAGTCAAGATTTAAATATACGGTTTTAATTTACTGCAGTGCTGAAAATTTAATACCTTAAAATGTGAAAGGAGCTTATTGAAATAAAAGGAGGTGAAAGTTTTAGGAACACTTATATTCCAAGACTTATAATAAAAACATATACCTACATTTTTCCAACTGTTCTTTAAGATGGGTTTGATTATTTTTTTGCTTGAATATTTGAGCATCTAAACAAATGCAAAAACGTACTAGAATCAGCAATTATGCAGACCAACAATTCAGATCAGCTAATGTTATTTCAGGTAGTAATTTCAGTTACTTTGATACCATGTCACTGTTTTAACAAGCATGAAACTCTGAATATGAATTCATTCTGTAAAAATAATACATTGAAAGTCTATATTAATCATATGGAAAAGTCAGTTAAAATGAAATATAATACCTATTGCATATCCATTGAAAATGTACAATATATACTGAAAAGAAAAAAAAACACAATTATAGGCATAAATTCTGCATCTAGTTAGTCTATTGTCAGAAACCCATATGAAGTGGCAATTTCCAATATGTGGCCTTTTTCAAGTGTGATCAGTATAGTGTAGTAGTTATAGAAGAGTGCATATTCCATACTGAGTCAAAGTAACATAATAATGTTCTACTATTTTATACCATCACTTCTAAACCTCTTTTTTGTCTTTAGAACACACTAAAGTGCAATGGTGTGCTGGCAAATATTAACCACTCTCTGGGAAAAATAGACCTAATTTGTAGAATTTTCCATTTTCCTGATATAATTTCTCCCATGGGGGATCTCCTCCTAGAGCCTTGCCAGTGAATACAGGGCATGGAAGAGATAAGCACCATGCCTCTTGCATGCAGAGAATAGGAGCCAGCTACAGCACACCACCGCCAAGAGAATGCTTTTCTGGAGAGTAGCGAATGGAATGTGCAAAGATGGGAGCAGCAAGGCAATTATTTACCTGATTTTGTCTATGCAATACATAAAACATATTTAACTAAAATTATATGTCTGGTCTTTAATTTATATCTGCTTATTTTACAAACTAATCACAGCATTTTAATATATTTGGCATAAAGCTTTTCACAAATCTTTTTTTTGTTTGTTTTTGAGACAGTCTCACTATGTTGCCCTCGGTATAGTGCTGTGGTGTCACAGCTCACAGCAACCCCAAAGTTGTCAGCCTAAGTGATTATTTTGCCTCAGCTTCCCAAGTAGCTGGGACTACAGGTGCCTGCCACAATGCCCGAATAACTTTTCACAATTCCTAAGAGTATGTTTTATTGACTGTTTTAGGAAGACACCTGTTCTATGCATAGAAATGTAGCTGATACATTGTTATTAAGCTAGCTCCATATAGCATAGGATTCTACTGAGGTACTTCAAGTAGCAAATGAACTCTTACATGTTTTAGCATTCTTTAAATTATTTAAGGTTATGTTGCTTCAAAATTGAAAAATAACTAACAAATTTGGTAAAGCACGCATTTTGAAATCAGATGTACAATATTTCGAATTTTTTTTTATTGTTAAATCATAGCTGAGTACATTAGTGCAATCAAGGGGTACAATGTGCCGGTTTCATATACAATCTGAAACAATTTCATCAAACTGTTTGACATAGCCATCATGTCATTTTCTTAGTTATTGTATGAAAACAATTGTATTCTGCATTTAGTAAGTTTTGCCTGAACCCGTCTAAGATACACCATAGGGATGGCCCCACCATTTACCCTCCCTCCACCCATCTTATCCATTCCCCTGCCCTCCCTTGCCACTTTCCTCATATTCTTATGTTATAATTGGGTTATAGCCTTTATATGAAAACTACAAATTAGCTTCATAGTAGACCTGAGTCTATGCAATACATAAAATACATTTAAATAAACTCTCTCACACCCTCTTTATCAATAAAAATCTGAAATTATTTTTACTTACTTTGTTTTAAATGGCATAATATGTGGAAAAAATCTTTAAAAGACTACTAAAATTTTGATCAAGTGAAATTACTCCTAAAATATATCCTCCAAAGAACTTTATAGGTTTTAAAAGTATATTAGTTGTGTTTTTGATGGATGTAAATTAAAAGAATATCTAGTTCAACATTTTATTATATCAATAAGAAGATTTAGACTCAAAGACACTAATTAGTATGTTTTTGGTTTCAGCTAAAATTGGAAATAGTTTATTTTTCAAACAAAAGTACACTTCAACAATTGAAAAGCAGAGGGGGGCAATAAAATAATTTTTTTGGCAAAACATAGCTTGTTAAATATTGTTACCCTGTAAGGGAACATAGCTAATGAACATAAAGGAAATTTTTGTTAGTTCATTCAAGAAATAGTTTTGAGCACAGTGAAATATGTGTTGTAGTTCAAATAGTAGAAAGAAAATACAAACTACTTTACTTTTGGCTGCTTAGATTTAAAAAAAAAAAATCCTAGAGATCAGGTAAATGGATAATCCAGATGCAAGAGAGTGATGGGAAAGATGTTTGGGAAAAGTCTTTCAGGATTCCTTGGGTTTGGGTATGAACAAGTAATTACAATAAAGGGAGAGCTGGAAAAAGTGTTAACAATAAATTAATATAGATGAGATGGAACAATAAACATAAAAAATGAGATACATAGTAAGACAGATAGTGATAATTGCTTTGGAGAAATATAGATAGATAAGGGAGACAGAAAACAATTGAGTGAGGTTATATATTTTTTTCCCTCAAATAGCGTGGTCCCAAAAGACCTAAATTTTTTAGCTGACATGGGATTAGACATGTGAAAGAAGTGAGTGAACAAACCTTTTGAATAACTGTGGGAAGAGATTTTAAAGTAGAAGGAAGATAAAGAACAAATAAATTGCTTGTACAGTCTTTGGCAAATTTGAGTCAAGGCAATTGTCCATTATCACTGTAATGAAAAGAAAAAAGAGGCCATTAGGAAAGATGAGATCACATGGTGGAGAATTTAGTAGGGATACAGGTGAATGTATAGAAATTAATATGAATTCTCAGGAAAACTAGAAGTCATTAAAAAGTTTTGGCTCAAAATTTAATACCATTTAACTTACCTTGCTAAAGGATAACTGCTGTGTGATAAGTCATCTATGAGAGTCAAGGATGAAAAATAAACCTATAAAGGGGCTATGCCAATAATCCAAGTAATATTGAAGGTTATAGATGTTCAGGTAACAAGAAGTGAAGAGAATCTGGATAATTTTCTTCTGGATTGTGTATGAGATAGGATAGTCAAATATGTCTAAAAGGCAAGTAGATTGGACAAATGAACACTAGCTCATCATTTACTGAGACTGAGAAAAGTAATAGGGTTACAAGTTTTGAAGATATAATTGCAGTTTCACTTTGAACATGCTAAAACTGAGATACCTATTTTCAATAGGTTTTAAAGAGGAAATAAGGGTTAGAGTTGTAAAATAAATTTAGACTAGATATGTATTTTTGAGTTTTCACTGTATTATAGAGGCAATTGAAAGACATAAAACTGGATGAGATCACCTAAGGAGTGAGGGTGAAATTAACAGAAAGAGGTCTGAGGATAGATCCTTGAGGCTCTTGTGATTGTTAGTTTTATGTTTCAACTTTACTGGCTTTAAGAGATGCCCAAGTATCTGGTAAAATATTATTTTGTGGTTATTGCCAGAAAGATTGGCATTTGATTTCAGTAGAACGTTTAAAGAAGATCTATCGTCACCAAGGTGATCAATCACATCATCTGTTGAGGCCTGAGTAGAATAAAAAGGTAGAAGAGGGAATTTACTCATTTTTCTTAAGTTACATTGTTCATCTTTTCCTGTCCTTGGATGTCAGAGCTCCTGGTTCTTGAGACTTCAGACTTTGGAACTCACACCATTTCTTGTCAGTCCTTCAACTCAAACTAAATTGTACCATGGGCTTGCCTGGTTCTCCACTTGGCAAATGGCATATCATGGGGATTCTCAGTATTCATTACCTCATAAGTGTGTTCTTATTAAAAAATGTCTTATTCTAAATCTATATCTCTATATAATCCTGAAAAATATGGTTCTTTAGTCTGGAAGTTTGGGATATAAGAAACAAGTTCAGAAACGAGTAGTACATATTAGAGTGGTAGACAGATAACAGGAGTATAAAGGCAATATGTTAAAGAGAAATTTGTCAATTATGATGAATCTCTGTGGGCAAAATAAAACATAATAACTAATAAATTTTAATCACAGGATTTAAAAACATATGAAGGTGGGATTAGATACATGATTCGACGTGAGTAAAAATTAGAATAAGAGAAAAAGAATTTTAAATACTGACTTGAGATAATTTTTTTGAGGTAAGAAGAGAAAAACTAGTATGTGCTAAAGGGAGATAAATATAAAAAGGTTGTTTTGTCATTCAAAATATAAGAAGTTACATAATTAACATAAGTTCATGTAAAAAAAAAAAAACTAAACATCAGGTAAATGGATAATCCAGATGCAAGAGAGTTATGGGAAAGATGTTTGGGAAAAGTCTTTCAGGATTCCTTGGGTTTGAGTCTGAACAGGTAATTACAATAAAAGGAGAGCTGGAAAAAATGTTAAAGATAAATTAATATTAATTTAAAACTAGTAATATAATACATCACATAAGCAAACTAGAAAACAAAGACCATATGATTCTCTTCATAGATGCCAAGAAAACTTTTGATAATATCCAGCATCCTTTCCAGTATAGAAGGAACTTTTCTTAAACTGATAGAGGCCATCTACAACAAACCCACAGCAAATGTCATATTGAATGGAGTAAAATTGAAAACATTTCCACTTAGATCAGGAACCAGGCAAGGTAGTCCTTTGTCTCCTCTGCTTTTTAACATAGTAATTGAAGTCTTGGCCATCGCAATTAAGCAAGAGAAGGTGATCAAGGGTATACAAATATGGTCAGAAGAGATCAAAATTGTATTCTTTGCAGATAATAATATTTTATACCTAGAAAACCCCAGGGACTCAACTACAAAACTCATAGAAGTGATCAAGTAATACAGTAGCATCTCAGGATACAAAATTAATACTCACAATCAGTAGCTTTTATACATACCAATAATAGTCAAGCCAAAAATACAGTCATGGACTCTATACCCTTTAAAGATGTGCTATAGAAGATGACATATTTGGGAATTTACCTAACAAAAAACGTGAAAGATCTCTATAAAGAGAATTATGAAACTCTGAGAAAAGAAATAGCTGAAGACATTAACAAGTGGAAAAACATACCATCCTCATGTCTGAGAAGAATCAACATTATTAAAATGTCCATATTACCCAAAGCAATTTATAAATTTAATGCAGTCCTATCAAAGCACCACTGTCATACTTTAAAGATCTGTAAAAAATAGTACTTCATTTCATATGGGACCAGAAAAAAACCTTGAATAGCCAAGATATTACTTAAAAATAAAAACAAATCAGGAGGTATCATGCTACCTGGCTTCAAACTATAACATAAATCTATAGTGATCAAAACAAAATGATATTGGCACAAAAACGGAGAGGTAGAAGTATGGAACAGAATGAAAAACCAAGAGATGAACCCAGACAGTTATCATCATTTGACCTTTGATAAGCCCATCAAAATATATAAATTGGGGGAAAGATTCTCTATTTAACAAATGGTGCTGGGAGAATTGGCTGGTGACTTATGAAAGACTGAAACTGGACCCTCACCTTTCACCATTAACAAAAATTGACTCTCACTGGATAAAAGATTTAAACTTTAGACATGAAACTATAAAGGTCCTTGGAGAGAGTGCAGGAGAATACTTGAAGAAATTGGCCTGGGAGAATACTTTATGAAAATGAACCCCTGGGCAATTGAAGCAAAATCAAAAATACATTACTGGGATCTGATCAAACTAAGAAGCTTCTGCACAGCCAATAGGTAAAGCACAGTAAAGCTTTACTAAACATTAAGTAAAGCAAGCAGACAGCCCTCAGAATGGGAGAGGATATTTGCAGGTTATGCCTCTGACAAAGGTTTGATAACTAGAATCCACAGTGAACCCAAACTTATTAATAAAAAAAGAACAAGTAATCCTATTTCATTGTAGGCAAGGGACTTGAACAGAAGCTTCTCTGAAGATGATAGATGCATGGCCTACAGACATGTAAAGCAATGCTCATCATGAGAAATTCAAATCAAAACCACTTTGTTTCCATATAAAATGAAGTACTGATTTTTTCAGATCTTTAAAGTATGACATCAGTGCTTTAATGGGGATTGCATTAAATCTGTAGATTGCTTTGGGTACTAAGGACATTTTAACAATATTGATTCTTCCCAGGCATGAGCATGGTATATTTTTCCATTTGTTGACATCTTCGAATATTTCTTTTCTCATAGATTCATAGTTCTCTTTATAGAGATATTTCATGTCCTTTGTGATTTAAATTTCCAGATATTTCCTTTTCTTTGGCACCACTGTAAAAGGAATAGAGTCCATGACTGTTTTTTCAGCTTGACTATTGTTGGTATATATGAATGCTACTGATTTGTGAGTATTGATTTTGTAGCCTGAGACGTTGTTGTATTTCTTGATCACTTCTAAGAGTTTTGTGGTTGAGTCCCTGAGGTTTTCCAGGTGTATGGTCATATCATCTATGAAGGGTGAAAATTTGATCTCTTCTAACCCTATAGGGATACCTTTGATTGCCTTCTCTTGCCTGATTGCAATGGCTAAGACTTTCTTTACAATGTTAAAAAGTAGTGGAGATAGTAGGCAATCTTGCCTGGTTCCTGATCTGAGTGGAAATGTTTTCAATTTTACTCCATTCAATATGAGATCTACTGTGGGTTTGTTGTAGATGGCCTTTATCAGTTTAAGAAAAGTCCCTTCTATACCTATTAAGTGTTCTGATCATAAAAAGATGGTGGATATTATCAAAAGCTGTTTCTGCATCAATTTAGAAAATCATATGGTCTTTGTTTTTTAATTTGTTTATGTGACCTATTATATTTATAGATTTATGTATATTAAACCAGCCTTGAGACCCTGGGATAAAACCCACTTGGTCAAGGTGTATGTTTTGCTGGATTCTGTTTGGTAGGCTTTTATTGAATATTTTTTCATCAATATTCATTAGAGATATTGGTCTAAAATTTTCTTTTCTTGTTGGGGGTTTTCCTGGTTTGGAGATCAGGGTGATGTTTGCTTCATAGAATGTATTGGAAAATATTCCTTTTTTTTCTATGTTTGAAAAAGGTTAAGTAATATGGGTGCTTGTTCCTCTTTAAAGGTTTAGTGGAATTCTAATGTGAAGTCATCTGATCTGGACTTTTCTGTTTGGGAAAATTTTGTATAGTTGATGCTATTTCAGATCTTGATATAGGCCTTTTCAAAATTTCCACTTCTTCCTGGCTAAGTCTAGGGAGGTGGCTAGATTCCAGGTATTCGTCAATTTCAGTCAGTTTTTTTTATTTCTGAGAATAGAGCTCTTTGTAATATTCACCAAGGATTTTTTAAATTTCTGTGGAGTCTGTTGCTATTTCATCTCTGTCATTTCTGACTGATGAAATTAGAGATTTTACTCTTTCATTTCTGGTTAGGTTAGCCAAAGGTTTATCTATTTTATTGACCTTTTCAAAAACCCAACTTTTTTTTCATATGAAGGCTAAAACCCAATTATAGCACAAGAATATGGGGAAAGGGGCAAGGAAGGGGAAGGGAAAGCATGGGGAGGATGGGTGGAGGGAGGGTGATTGGTGGGATCACACCTAAGGTGCATCTTAGAAGGGTACGGGTGAAACTTACCAAATGCAGAATATAAATGTCTTCATATAGTGATTAGAAAATGCCATGAAGTCTATATTAAACAGTTTGATGAAAATATTTCAGATTGTATATGAAGTCAGTACATTGTGCCCCATGATTGCACTAATGTACACAATTATGATTTAATAAAAATAAAAAAACAACTTTTTGATTCATTGATCTGTTGCATAATTCCATTATTTTCATTTTCATTTAATTCTGCTCTAATTTTGGTTATTTCTTTTCTTCTGCTGGGTTTGGGGTTGGGATGTTCTTCCTTTTCCAGTTCCTTGAGCAGTCCCATTAAGTTGTTGATTTCTTCTCTTTCCATTCTCTTGAGGAAGGCTTGCAATGCTATAAATTTCCCTCTTAGGGTTGCCTTTGTGGTATCCCAGAGGTTCTGGTAGTTCATGTTTCCATTATCATTTTGCTCCAAAAGTTTGGTAATTTCTTTCTTAATCTCATCTATGACCCACCTGTCATTTAGCATAAGATTGTCAGATGTTCGCATGGAAGTGGAGACAAAGGAACATTTCTCCACTGTTGGTGGGAATGCAAGCTAATACTTTCTTTTTGGAAATAAGTTTGGAGAACACTCAGGGCTCTAAAAATTGACCTGCTGTTAGAACCTGCAATTCCTCTACTAGGAGTATATCCAAAGACCAAAAATCACTTTGCAAAAAAGATATTTGCACCAGATTATTCATTGCAGTTCAATTAGTAATAGCCAAGTCCTGGAAGAAGCCCAAGTGCCTACTGACCCATGAATGGATTAATAAATTGTGGTGTATGTATACCATGGAATACTATGCAGCTTTGAAAAAGATAGAGATTTTTCATTTTTTATGTTTACATGGAGGGGCCTGGAACATATTCTCCTGAGTAAAGTATCTCAAGAATGGAGGAAAAAGTATCCAATGTACTCATACTTCTATGAAACCAACTTCTATTTACGCACATTTTCTAATGAAAGACAGAGCACAACTATAGCCCAAGATGAAGGAGAGAAATGGAGTGCAATGGGACAAGAGGGAGGAAGTTTGATAGAGGGAGGGTTAACAGAGAGACCACACCTATGGAGTGGTACAAGGGTACAAGTCAAGGGTACAAGTCAAATCTATGAAGTGTAGAACATATGTCTTAACACAATAATTGCAAGGGTACAAGTCAAATCTATGAAGTGTAGAACATATGTCTTAACACAATAATTAAGTAAGTGAGGCGAAAGCTATATTCATTAGTTTGATGTAAGCATGTCAAATTGTATTGTGTATAAAAAAATCAACACATTGTACCCCACATATGCATAAATGTATTCATGATCTATGTGTATATGACTTAATAAAAAAAAACGCTTTGAGATATCTACTAACTCCTAGAAGAGTGGCTCACATAACAAAATCCCAAAACTACAGATGTTGGCATGGATGTGGAGAAAAGAAAATACTTCTGCACTGCTGGTGGAAGTGCAAGTTAGTACTCCCTTTTGGACAGAAGTATGGAAAATATCCAAGGATCTAAAAGTACACCTGCCATTCCAATCTGCAATTCCTCTACTAGGTGTACATCCAGAAGACCAAAAAGCACTTGGCAACAAAGATATTTGCACCAGATTTGTTTATTGCAGCACAATTCATAATAATGAAGTCATGGAAGAAGCCCAAGTACCCATCGACCCATGAATGGATTAACAAATTGTCGTATA